>ML259988.1:41428-62765 GCA_005239495.1 Nicotiana undulata | reverse complement strand
TTTATTTGTGGATGCTGCATGTCGTGCTGCAGGTCCCGATAGACAGGTAGACGCAGTTCCCCCGCCAGTGTAGGCTTTCCAGTTCAGCGGTTATAGGCGAGCTCCCTTCTCCAGACTTGCCGTGGTCTTGGTATGCATTTTTGTTATAGATATTATGGGTATGTCGGGGCCCTATTCCGACTATGTTGCATTACTTATGCTCCTTTAGAGGCTCGTAGACAGGTGTCGGCTTATGTATAGTTTGGTATGCCTTGTCAGATGATTTTTGTTGTACAGTCTTTCATGGAAGCGTGGTAGCTCCTAACTTATATATAGTTTCTTGGAAGTCTTGTTATCCCATGTTATGCATGTTCATTCCATTATCTTTCATTGTTTGGCGTTCATAATCCATATCTACCACTTATATCGATCTCGTCGGCCCTTAAAGATAATAAGAGGATTAGATAGAATGTACGTTGGTGCTCGGCAGGTATTGCCCGGGTACCAGTCATGATCCTCCAGTTTGGGTCGTGACACTGGGAGATTCAGAGACTGTCAAAGAAACTCGCATCAACATCCACTTTTCGCCGTCAGAGAAAGAAGAGTACACACAATTCTTGAAGGAATATGAGGACATATTTTCATGGTCATACGATGATATGACTGGACTGAGTACATCCATTGTGGCTCACAAATTTCCCACGAATCCAATGTGCCCACCAGTGAAGCAGAAGCTCCGGAAATTCAAGGCTGACATGAGTCTGAAAATCAAGGAGGAGGTCACCAAACAGATCAACGCCAAGGTCCTCAGGGTGGTTGAATACCCAACATGGTTAGCCAACATCGTGCCAATGCCCAAGAAGGATGAAAAGGTTAGGGTTTGTGTTGACTACCGCGATATAAACTGGGCTAGTCTAAATGATGATTTCCCTCTTCCAAACATACACATCCTGATTGACAATTGTGCCAAACATGAACTCCAGTCGTTTGTGGATTGTAACGCCGGTTACCATCAGATCTGAATGGACAAAGAGGACGCTGAGAAAATAGATTTCATTACGCCGTGGGGAGTATACTGTTATAAGATGATGCCATTCAGCCTAAAGAATGTTGGGGCCACTTACATGAGGTCTATGACTACTATCTTCCATGACTTGATACATAAGGAGATCGAGGTATATGTGGACGATGTCATCATCAAGTCCAAGAAATCCACATACCATATTTCATATTTGAGGAAGTTCTTCAACAGATTACGGAAATAAAACCTGAAACTAAACCCCGCAAAGTGTGCATTCGAGGTTCCTGCTGGAAAACTGCTTGGGTTCATCGTCAGCCGAAGAGGAATAGAACTGGATCCATCAAAAGTAAAGGCCATCCAAGAATTACCACCACCAAAAAGCAAGAAAGATGTGAGGAATTTCTTAGGACGCTTTAACTACATCAACCGATTCATAGCCTAGTCTACAGTCATATGCGAACCAATCTTCAAGATGTTTAAGAAAGATGCTGCAACCAAATGGACCGAGGATTGTCAAAAGGCATTTGACCGAATCAAGGAGTACTTATCGACACCACCAGTCTTGGTAACGCCAGAGCCAGGTAGACCCTTGTTACTTTACCTCGCAGTACTGGATGGAGCATTTTGCTCCGTTCTGGGGTAGCACGACGAAACAGGAAAAAAGGAACAAGATATCTATTATCCGTGCAAGAAGTTCACTCCATACGAGGCACGTTATTTTCTATTGGAACATATATGTTATGCTCTAACCTGGGTAGCCCAGAAGCTGAGGCACTACTTCTGTGCCTACACAACATATCTAATATCAAGGATGGATCCCTTGAAATATATCTTTCAGAAACCCATGCCCACTAGCAAGCTAGCCAAATGGCAAATCCTGTTGAGTGAATTCGACATCGTCTATGTGACTCAGAAAGTGGTAAAGGGCCAAGCATTGACAGATCATCTTGCCGAGAATCCTGTGGACGGAGAATACGAACCCCTAAAAACGTATTTCCCCGATGAAGAAGTATTTTTCATAGGAGAGGACATTGTAGAATCCTATAACGGTTGGAGGATGTTCTTCGACGGAGCTGCGAATTTTAAAGGAGCCGGCATTGGAGTTGTCTTAGTATCGGAAACCGGTCAACATTATCTGGTATCTACTAAACTCAGATTTCCCTGCACCAACAACATGGCAGAATATGAAGCCTGCTTCTTAGGGCTCAACATGGCCATTGACATGAATATTCAAGAGCTGCTAGTAATTGGTGACTCGGATTTGCCTATACACCAGGTGCAAGGAGAATGGGCCTCCAAGAATTCCAAGACATTGTCGTATCTGCACCATGTGCAGGAATTGAGAAAGAGGTTCACAAAGACAGAATTTCGGCACGTCCCCAGAATTATGAACGAGTTCGCCGATGCATTGGCCACTTTGTCTTCCATGATAAAACATCCAGATAAAAACTTCATTGATCCTATTCCAGTAAAGATCCATAGCCAGCCGGCATATTGTGCCCATGTTGACAAAGAGGCACACGTAAAATGATGGTTCCACGAAATCAAGGAATACTTGGCAAAGGGAGAGTACCCAGAGCATGCAAATCATACCCAGAAACGTACGCCTCATAGGTTGTCAAATAGTTTTTTCCACAGTGGGGGAAACCTTTACAGAAGAAACCCCGACTTGGGATTACTGAGATGTGTCGATGCAAAGGAAGGTTCTTAATTACTTGAGGAAATACATGTTGGGTCCTGTGGCCCGCATATGAACGGTTTTGTCTTGGTCAAGAAGATACTCAGAGCCGGTTATTTCTGGATGACCATGGAGACGGACTGCATCCAGTATGTTCGGAAATTCTACCAATGTTAGGTACATCCAGATATGATAAAGGTACCCCCAAAATGAGCTCAATGCAACAAGCTCACCTTGGTCGTTCGCCGCCTGGGGAATGGACTTCATAGGACCAATCGAGCCCACTGCCTCAAATGGTCACAGATTCATCTTGGTAGCTATTGATTAATTCACCAAATAGGTCAAAGCAGCATCTTACAAATCAGTGACTAAGAAAGTCGTGGCAGACTTTGTCCGCGACCGTATGTTTTGTCGATACAGAGTTCCAGAGTCAATCAACACCGACAATGCTTCCAATCTCAACAGTGACCTAATGAAGGCCATGTGTGAGACTTCAAAGTCAAGCACACGAATTTCACAACCTATAGACCTCAGATTAATAGAGTTGTAGAAGCCGCCAACAAGAATATCAAGAAGATACTGAGGAAGATGGTAGAAATCACAAACAGTGGCACGAGAAGCTGTCATTTGCCTTATTGGGATACCACACCACAGTCCGGACATCAACTGGAGAAACTCCTTACTTATTGGTTTATGGTACAGAAGCCGTCATTCCCGCTGAAGTAGAAATTCCCTCCTTGAGAATCATAAACGAAGCCGAGCTCAGCGACGCAAAATGGATAAGAAGTCGTAATGAGCAGCTAGCCCTCACAGATGGAAAAAGGATGAATGCAATATGTCACGGACAACTATACCAGAGCAGAATGTCCAGAGCCTTTAACAAAAGAGTCAAGTCGAGATAGCTCACACCGGGGTAGCTGGTGTTGAAGAAGATCTTTCTGCATCAAGATGAATCCAAGGGAAGTTCTCTCCGAACTAGAAGAGTCCGTATATGGTTCACCGGGTACTGACATGAGGAGATCTTATACTTTTAAAAAATGACGGAGAAGTCTGGCCAAAACCGATCAATTCATATGCAGTCAAACGATACTATGTATAACTCTTTATGCTTTTCCCAAATGACGTAATTGAACTACGCTTGACCTGATTCCCGTTTAAGAGGGGATACGTAGGCATCCCTATGGGTTCGTTCAAAAATCAATAAAAATCCCATTTCACCCTGCAATCATAAACTGGGGCAGAATTTTGAGGAGGAACCTCAAATTCCGAAGTAGGTTCAGCCGACCGCAACATGTACAACAACATGAGACGTCAATCTAGCTAACTGGGGAAGAATATTTATGAGGACCCTCAAAATTCTGTAGCATGAGAGGTTGCAATGTCTTGGGTCTTGTCACGGTCATCGGTTCATCTAAATTTCTCAAAATATATTTTTTCATTGCGTCTTTACAAAAACCATGCATGCTTGCTTGTAAAATAGATCTGTTTAGAAAACGCTACCCCGATGGTGTAAACAGGATCATCAGACCAAGCAGAACGAATCTAGCACAGTCAGCGGGGACACGAACCAACCTCCCCCATCTACAGAACTCAAAATATTTCTTTGGATGCAGGAACAAAGAATAAACACGTCAAAATAATTGCAATTTCCGAATTTGCTATCAACACAAAGAATAAGCGTGCTTCGTAGTCACAATTCTCACAACAACCGCGATGTCGAAATCTGCTACCAGCTAAGAAATTCTGCTACTGTTTGCTATTTATTCTTCCGCATAAGGCTAAGTTATGCCTTCATCTGCATGGGACTAAGCTTTGTCCCGCATTTTGCATGAGGTTAATTTCTACCTCCACTCTGCATAAGGCTAAGCTCTGCCTTCATTTGCATGGGACTAAGCTTTGTCTCGCATTTTGCATGAGGTTAATCTCTACCTCCACTCTGCATAAGGCTAAGCTCTGCCTTCATCTGCATGGGACTAAGCTCTGTCCCACATTTTTCATGAGGTTAATCTCTACCTCCACTCTGCATAAGTCTAAGCTCTGCCTTCATCTGCATGGGACTAAGCTTTGTCCCGCATTTTGCATGAGGTTAATCTCTACCTACACTTTGCATAAGGCTAAGCTCTGCCTTCATCTGCATGTGACTAAGCTCTGTCCCGCATTTTGCATTAAGTTAATCTCTACCTCCACTCTGCATAAGTCTAATCTCTACCTTCATCTGCATGGGACTAAGCTTTGTCCCGCATTTTGCATTAGGTTCATATCTACCTCCACTTTGCATAAGGCTAAGCTCTGCCTTTATCTGCATGGGACTAAGCTCTGTCCCGCATTTTGCATGAGGTTAATTTCTGCCTCCACTCTGCATAAGGCTAGTCTCTGTCTTCATCTTTCATAAGGCTAATCTTTGCCTTCATCTGCATAAGGCTAATCGCTGCCTTCACATCTGCATGAGGTTAAGCTTTACCTCCGCACTTGCATGAGGCTAAGTCGTGCCTTCACATCTGCATAAGGCTAATCTCTGCCTTTTTTTGCATGAGACTAAGCTCTGTCTCCATACCTGCATGAGGCTAAGCTCTGCCTCCAATTTACATTTTTCACCGAGACTAAGAGCTGTCTCTCAAGCATTATATACTTTGCTCATCTTTCGGGCTAAGCTCTGCCCTCCAATTCGCAAGACTAAGCCTTGTCTTGTCGACATCATATTATTGCATTTCATGGGCAGAAATATCGCCAACCTGTCCAAAGGCGTCATTGTCTAAAGGCATCATCCTCATAGCTGGAAGACACCATGTCATGGCCTGAGGATCTCCCTCGAATTTGCATATCATTATTCAAAGGCGTCATAGTTCGGAGGCACCATCTTCATGGCCCGAGAACATCATTTCACGGCCTGCGAATCTCTCACTGAACAATTCATGGCCCAGGACATCATGGTCTAAGGACATCATCCCTAACCGTCCGAAGACAGCTTTCATAGTCCAAAGGGAACATGCATCATGTTTAAATTTATGCACAATATATGCTTGTAGTATTCTTATTCGCAGGTAATCCGGCAAGCAACTGTTGTCCCAGTAGGAGCGATCCCGCTCCAAATCCTTCAACCATATCAAACCTGACCTCTCTCTTGAACCATTCATTCACCTATCCCTAGATGTTGCGTCCGTTCTTGCGATGACTTCACCGGTATATTTTGACGATGAATCCAAAACTACACACGGCCTGATTCCTGTAAAACCAGGGATATGTTGGCAGCTCAAGATCCAGAGTGCGGCCTAAATCCCTCAAACCGTTTCGCTCAGTGGCCATCATGTCTTTACCCTACAACTCTTTTATCCTTTCCGGGTAAATAGGGGAAGCTGTTGATACCCAACTTTTCCTAAAAAATAATTTTAAATTGCAAATATACCTTCAAAATCATGCATTGGCATTAAATTATATTTTTCCACAAATTTTCTACATATTTATTAATTTGCCCAGAATTTTATTTCTAATAAATAACTGCAAAATTGCATCACAAATGATTTAAAAGAAATTTCTTGATTCAATTTATTATTTATGCTCCTATTAAGTCCAAATTATTCCACAAATAGCCAAATTGGCACCTTTTGGCTATAATTGCAATAACTTTGCAATTATAGTCTATGCATATAATTTTGTACTATTTTTTACCAAAATTAGTCTTTTGTATTCTAAATACTAAATAATCATTTTTCGAAATAACTCTATGCATGAAATTAATTTTTTATAATTAGTAACTATTTTATTAAAATTTTAAAATTAATTTATCTTGGGTATTTAACAAATGGCCTATTTTATTTCAATTATAGCCTTATTAAGTTAGCCTCAATAGTCCTAAAACCATACCAAAGACCCCAGGCCCAAACTTCTACCCCTACCCGACCCAATTCTACTTGAATCATGTCCGTTGATCATTTTTTATCAACGGCCCAGATTAAACCTTACATTAATTAACCTAAGACTACCCCCCCCCCCCCCAAAACCCTTCACTCTCCTCTCACACTCCACTGTCACCCTTCACTCTCCTCTCCAAATCCTCTCTGCCCTAACCCTAATCCTCCTCGTCGTTGCTTACCTGCCGTCGACCATGGTGGATTATCACCATCCTCAGCCTTAACGGCTCTCCTACGCTGGGATTTTTGCTATCTTGTGAGGTCCTCAAGGGACCGGTGATCAGTCCACTCACCCATTGGCATGTCCTTACCAGTCTCAGGCCGCCATGGTTCGATTTGAGTAAGATCGTCTTATTTTTTGGCTAAACCTATGGTTTCGAAGTTGGTATTTTCATCTCTGGGTCATTTTCTCGAAACCCTAATCTCATCTTTTAAACTTTTTAGATCTGTAACAGATCTGAGAAGAATCGAACTATTTTTACTTGATTTTTATGAGAAATCTTCTGATTTTCAAAGTGTCTCTTCGTTTTTCCTAACTAGGGTTTCTGAGATTCTTTCTTAAAAACACGACTTCTGATTTCTAAGTGTTTATTCTCTGATTCTTACGTGTTTAATTGATTTTTGTTAAGTCCCCCCTTAACCCTAACTAGTTATGTTGAAACCCCTAATTTTTAGTACTATGTTTGGATTCTGAGTTCGTCTTTGCTTGTTTGTTCATTCGATTTTGCTATGTGTTTGATTCTCATGAATAATGCTTCATTTAATTAGTGTATTTTGTGATTTTTACCCTAGTATGTCCTATTAGGGTTTCAGATCTGATTCCTTCTTTTTATACTTGGTTTACTTGCTTATTCATGAAAAATCTATATTATTTTCCTTAAAACCAGTGCTATTTTGAATCCAGGATTCATTGATTTGCTGTGGTGATACTCGTGTGCTAATTTCCCCCAGTAGGTTTCCATATTTTACAGTCTTTAGTTATCTCCTACCTTATTATGTGATTAACCGTGTTACTCATTGATTCTTACTACTTATTTCCTTAATTGAACCCTTGTGTATCTACCCTTAATTACCTACTATGTACCTAGATTATTTGATTTCTTTCCTTAATTGTTTCTTGTTCTTTACCGTTAGTGAATTACTCCCTTAATTAAGGGAAGACCTCACTGATTTTAGGCATGATTGATTCTATGACTCTACAATTACTGAACAATTTATCGCTTACCTTATTTGTCTAGCTATCAATTGCTATATATCCCCTCTTCAACTCTCACTAACACACGAACACTAATTCAGCAACTCTCTCTTACACTTAAATCTTTATGCTCTCTCTTGTTACCTGCTATTTTATTGAACTAGCCGATTGTAAGCCACAACTAGTTATTACACTACACTACTCTATACTTTTGTCTACTCTCCTTAACTGGTATGTTCTGATTTAATTTTAAGTTCAAAGCTCTATGTGTTCTCTTACTGCGTTGGTTACTGATTTCTGGTCTTATTCATGACTATTCTTGGTTGTTCAATATGTAACTAGCATGCTTAAATCTTTATTTCACTTAGCATGTATGAGTTATGTCATGTTCAACTTATGATTAACATGGCTAATGACTTGCCTATTGCTCTCTCTAGCATGTCTCCATTTGATTTTATTCCATGTATGTGTGATTGATTATTTGTTTGTTTGATTACTCAGTTTCTGGTACTAATCTGCTTTGCTAAGTTATTCACTACCCCCCTAAGTACTCATGATCCTATGTTCAAGTCTGCCTAGTACAACTATGTTCTCAATTGTTTGTTCTTAAATCCATATACATGTATTATATCTGTATGATTGACTCCTCAATCCTATAAAAAACTCTAGAAAACTTCTATGCTCTTGTTGTCATATCAATATGTTCTATGTGTCCCTAATTCCCATGCTCCCTAAGTGAAATCTATGTTTGAATGGTGCTGATCAGACAGTTTGCTGATTTCTCAAAAGTTCACATTGTTTTATTAAAAAGCTATTTATTATTAATCAATTCCTATTTTTCATTAAATTTCTTTACTTAATTGAGTCCTTTTCAATACTGTTTTTCATATCAAAATCTTTTCAAAACTATGTCAAGCACTCTTACTCTACTCTTAGGTCCCTAGGTTCTGCCCCTCCAGTGTGTGACTGCCTTGGGATCCCTTTGAGATCCCTCTGAACTCTTGCACACTGGGGCTGGCCCTTCCATACTGCACTTACTCAGTTCTTGTTATGAAAGTTTGGGTGTGAGCACTGCCCGGGATCCTTGAGGTCCTTAGGGAACTCTGACACACCCGGAACTTGAGATTGGCTATGATACTCTTGGCATTCGAGGTTATGGAAGGCTTGGTATTCTCAATATACATTTGGGTCTGCTTCATGCTCCCAATAGTTTAACTTCTTTTCTTTTCACCTATGTAATTCATTCATCCATTGGTCTGTAATAATTATTTTTAAACAGATATTGGGGATGGATAGTAAAATTGGGAGGGTAGTTGTATGATACTATTGGTATTGTTGGGTAGAAAGCATTCTTTAGGCTTTACGTTCTATGTATTTGCATTAGAATCAATTTCCTAGGAATAATGTGTAAGCATTGCATTAGATACCATGTTTACGGTTTCACATATCACATATCACTAGCCTATGCTTAAACGTTGTATCAGCCTATCATTTAGAGATCCTTCTCCTAGGGCAATAAATAAACTTGACATAAAATTATCACTCTTCTGTGCATTTAGAAATCATGTCTTAAGAATTCTATTACTATTGTGTGCATTTAGAAATCATGTCTTAAGAATTCTGTCACTCTTGTGTACGTTTAGAAGTCATGTCTTAAGAATTCTGTTTGCATTCGTTTCAGTACGCCTAGTTAACTAAGGTTAAACAACATCTAGACTGTTAAACATCTCCTGTAAATTATGATTGCTTATTATCCCACGCCTAGGCAAGCCTTAGGTAATTAATCTCTATAAAACTGGGAAACTGTTTTGATTGTGTTTACTACTTAAAAGAATCACATGTTTGAAATTAGTAGGCAAACTGATTAGGACCCTGTCGTTGAGTTTATGAAACAGTGTTTCATGTTTCTGTGCATTGATGTTCACTTAGATATCCTGTCATAGGATCCTTTCTCTAATGAAAACTGCCTTTTGTCTATGTTTGAGACGTGTTGTTTATCTGTATTACGTGTGGAGGTAAATCTGAGCTCTTAACTACGTCCTTCACTTATCTGCTAAGTCCTATTTGTTCTTGCATATCGCCTAGAACTTTTCCCTTTTTAAACCTTAGGAGGTTGTCTAGAACTGCCCGTATCTAGAGGTCATAAATTCTTCCAGTACCACAAGGAAGGGACGGGTAACGGCACGCTTAGAGCTCGTTAAACTAAATTCGCTTAAATAACCGCTAAGGGGTGGGACAATGGGTAGATAAGGCTATGATGACCTATGCGCTAATGCAACGTGTAGCCCCTCATTGAGGAGTGATTACTGGGCATTGTACAGATGTGATCCTATAGGATAAACAACTTAGGACCTCCCTACCCTTTACATATGTGTGCTTAGACTGCTAATCTATCAAACCTTTATTTGTTTATATATGTGTGCTTAGACTGCTAATCTATCAAAGCTTTATTTGTTTATATATATGTGCTTAGACTGCCTATTTGCTACTTGATTAATTCACAAAGTAAGTTTGGCCGGGACCCACAGTTGTGGACTTCGAGGGGTGCCTAACACCTTCCCCTTGAAGTAATTTCAAGCCCTTACCCAATCTTTAGTTATTCAATATGTGTTATAAATGACCCTTAGTAGGTTCCCCAACACACCTTAATCATTTAGGTGGCGACTCTTCAAATTCCTTACACCCCTTCCCCCAAAAAGGATTTGAGTTGTCCCAATAATGTCAAAAACCCTGATTATTCTGAAAGGAGAGGAAAAAAGGGGGCGTGACAGAGACGTAAGAAGAACGTCATCCCTGTGGACATTGACTCAGCCCACCAGCTTTTGGAGGATGAAGACGACGAGGGCGAGGTTTCGGCGTTGGTAACTCGAACCAGGAAACCGATGAAGGTCGCCAAACTCTCCGAGCCAGATATCGTACCTCAAGGCGAGGAAACCTCGAAGAAAGAAAGGGGCAAAGCTTCCGAATCACCCGAGGTTATAGTTGTTTCTCTTCCTCCGACGAGAACACCAAGGAAAAAGATTTTGAGATCCCCACGACTGAACAGAGCGCCTTGGGCGACCTGCCCGGGGCCTTGACAATGGGTCATTCCCCATCATTACCGGCTTACTCTAACGAAGCCATAAGGGATGCCCGGGCCTTGAGAACGCCTGACTTAGGCTGAGGCCCTAGTGAGGACGATCCTTTTCAGAGTTGTTTTACTGCGGTCGATGACGCCGACCTCGTTGATGCATCTTCCATCTTCGAAGAGGCCCAACGTCTCTTTGCTAAAGTAAGCTTTGATTTCTTAACATTACAATTTCATTTCTAGGGAAACTTCGAGGTGAGGTTGGCCGAGTCAATGCCGAGTGCAACCTATGGAAAGAAAAGATGGACCTCCTTGATGCGGGGAAGGAGGTTGCACTAACCAAACTGGCCTCGGCCGAGGCTCAGCTTAGGAATGTCAAAGAGAGTAGTTCGTCTCAGGATGAAAAGATCACCAAACTCGGGGCCAAACTTTCCAAGACTGAAGCCGAAGTTGCTGAAGCTGGGGCTGAGGTTAAGAAGACTCAAATCACGACTGATAAAACTGTTATCATGTATTTGAGGGACACCGAGGCCTCTCAAACAGAGCTAAGGGAAGCTGTCGACCGAGAAAAGCGAAGTAATGACTTAGCCAGGTGTCGATTTCGGAGGGAGACCCTTGAGGAAATTCATGCCAAAGGCTTCGATCTCACTGAAGAGCTAGCCCAAACAAAGGCGGATGAGGCTGATGCCAGGTTTCTTATCTCCTCCGATGACGATGACGATGGTGAAGGCGACCAAGGAGGATCCGATAATATAAAAGGGCCTGAAGCAGAACCCACTCCCGAAGAAGAAGCTGCCCACGAGGGAGAAGTTGTCCCCGAAGGAGAGGCTGGTCCTGAAGGAGGAGCTGCTCTCGAAGTGTAGATAGGAATTTTTCTTTCTTTTTTGTATTTTTTCTTCTGTTGAAATTTTGTACATATCACCTTTTGAATATATAAAAAGAAGAAATTTCCATTAATGTCTTCTTAGTATTTCTTCATTTACAATTTCTTTAAAAAATTTCATTCTTCGAACAGTGTATTTGAGATTTTATCTCGGATGTTCTCTTTGAAGTTGCCGTTTTCTCGAATAATGTTTGAACTTTCGGGGCATATACCCTTTGTGTCGAATGAGAGGTATTCGAGCCATAATCAAAATGTTTGTTTAGGCTCGGGGTAATCGAACCCTTGGGTTTGGATGGGGTGAGAATGAAGTCTCGAACCCTTGGTGTATCTCCCTTTAGGATATTTTAAGTCGGGTCGTTGTGGCCTCTAAGAGGTGGCTATTATTTCCCCTTTTCGGATAAAAAGACTTAGTGAAATTTTTTTATGTTTGTGCATTGGCACGCATATTTTACCCATTGGGTCTTTTTGAGGGATTAGTGTCGATCGAAATCCCTTTTGTTTCTAATGCTTAGCACAAGTTTGTGTGTAAGTAATTTTTATACCTATTGAGGTTGTCTTGAGGGCTAATTTTATCAAATCCCTTTGATTATTTTGCCGAGGGTAGCCTTTATTTAACCGGTTATTCGAAGTATTTGAAGGCCTTTAGTTCATAGAGGAAGTGGGACGTCTACGAGCCGCATCATTTCGGCCGTAGCCTCTTCATATGACCATAGTATTTAATATGGCCGTAGCACTCGTGCATGTCTCTTGGACTTGTTTCCTGATAGCATTTCGAACTTGTTCGAAATATTAGTCCACGAGTGTGATGGCCTGGTACTTTTCGTCGAGGGATGCCTCTTTGAGGTCTTACGAGTTCGAGTTTATATAACTCAGACGTATTGACTGTCGATGACAATCCCCGAGTAGACGAGGTGTGTTTGTATTTTGTCTCTTGAGCCTTTTCTCATATAGAATCATAAGTGTAAAGCTCATATAGTAGCAAATTTCTTCAAGACACAAAATGTTTAATATAGAAATGATGCTTCTTTAAATAATTCATACATGCGTACATGTTTTTCCATTGGGGCTCGGTAATTCTATATGGACACGGTTCCTCCGACCGTTTGGCTCATTACAAAGTTTTCCTATTGAGACCCTCTTAGGCGTGAAGTATTTTCCTCGAAACGTCAGTTCCTGAGGGTGATGCCTTCCAGTATTCGAGGTTGATTGAAAAGAAGCCTTGGATATTGTTGAGTTCCCCTTAGGTAGCACATAGTTGTTGCCTCGTTAAAAACCTCGCCGGAAAAACCCATTTGGGACAAAACCCGATATAAGGAAAAAAGAGTGCAACACATGCTTTAAAATATAAGGTCTTCGCGTAGAAGGGAGTCTCGAAGTCTTTGATCGAACACCTGCGATGAGTTAGTCTCGAATACAAATGAAAAAAAAGGAGAAGGTCATACCTTAGCAATAATATCATTTGAGCAGTGAAACATTCCAATTGTTTGGCAATTGTTCGCCTTCCATTGTGGTAATTTTTTAAGATACTTTTCCGATGACTAGATATGGTCCTTCCCCATTTGGGCCTAATTTCCCTTCATTTTGGTTTCAGCAAACGGACTCGATCTCATCGTCCTCTAAGTCGTTTCCCTTTTATACCACATGTGTATGTAGTGATATGCTCATTAGGATCGGTGGTCCCGTTGTATTTAGGTATGTCCGGCATGCGAAAGTTCTTTGGAATAGACTTCGAGGCCGCGCTCGGGGGAAAAGGCTTTTGCACGAACTTTTTGGAATCCAAACCCTTTAAAATCGGAGGTGCCCCTGGTATTTGATCGACTCGGAAGTTGTATGTCTCCACATTTTTGTCATTATCTTCGAGCCTTTTTTCTCCTGAATCGATCCTTTTGGTCAGCTCTTCGAGCATTTTCATGATTGTAGGGTCAGTCCCTGATCCATTATCATTCGACCTTTCTGGCACCGGCTCAGTACGGCGAGTGGTTTCTGGATCAGCCACGCTCGAAGTTTTCTGTTGACTTTGTAGCTGAGCGATAGCAAATTGCTGAGCTTGTAGCATTTCGAAGATTACTTGGAGGCTCACTCCCCCATTTCCTAGACCCTTGTCGCGCCCCCGTTTTCCTCGCGGATATCGGGTTCATGACATTCGGTTGAGACTACTCATTCCTTTTGGGAAATGGGTTTACATTTTTTGAAGAGTCGCCACCTAATGATTTTGAGGTGTGTTAGGGCACCTAAGGGGTTTATCTATAACTAAGTTGTTAACCATAAATAGGGCAAGGTCTTGAAATTATCTTAAGGGGAAGGTGTTAGGCACCCCTCAGGATCCACTAGTGTGGTTCCCGGCCAAACAACTTTTGTGAATTTATACGATTTTGGGAGACAAACAAGTAAGGGCTCAAATAAGAGGGGATTTAAGTCTAAGTACACAGATGTTTGAAAACAATTAATGGAAAAGGGTTTGATTTTGAAAAGAGTTACAATCTAAGCATGCGAAAGTAAAAGGTATCATAGATTTACAATAATATGGATCACATCAATGCAATACTCGGTATGACACTCCTCAAAGAGGGGCTACACGTGGTATTAGCGCACCGGTCATCATATCCATATTCTACCCTTTCCCACCCCGTGAAGGTAATTAAAGCGCATATTAGTCATGAACTCTATTGCAAGTTGTTACCCGTCCCTTCCTATTAATCCCGGAGGAAATTAGGGCTCCTATTCTAAAGGGAGGTGCTAAGCAGACCCTCAGGTTTTAAAGGTAAAAATTCTAGGGCGCAGATAACAGAACAGGTAGGACTGCACATAAGGGAAGAACATAGAAAGCAATTAAGGGGCTCAAGTATACCTCCACACATATTGCACATACACAGCATGCCTCATACACAAATTTAGGTCCAGATTTAGTTCCTAAACATGATGTCTAAGTGATAATAACAGAATCCATTTACATAACTCAGAGAGGAAGTCCTAGTCAGGCTTGCCTACTGATTTTAGCATGTTGGTAGTTAAACATGATCACAAAGACAGATCTGGTTTTATTTCTTGTAATTGATTTCCTAAGGCTTGCCTAGGTGTAAAATAACATGCAGCAGTTGTACAGATTTGTTAAGGTTTCTGATTACCAATCTTAGTAGCATGTGATTCTAAGTGTGTACAAAAGACTGGTTTCCAGTTTATTTAGAACAGGGGACTGTTTCAGGCATGTGTTTAGACTAAGTAAGCGAGTATGAGTCTATTGCATGATGTCTAATGTAGCACGATAACTTAAACATGATTTTCTATATGAATACAGGATCAGGGCATTATGCATAACTTCAGGAATAGCACATGTGACGGATTTTAATCATTGTTTACCTAGAACATGATCTCTACGTGTGTAGCATGGTAAAGCATGATTGCAGATTTGTTAACATGATTATTCTAAGGCGTGCTTTTTTAAATTACATCTTTTTAGAATCCTATAGACAGAATCACATTGTAGCAGTTTTTCATTGTTATTATTGATCCTATACACAAGATTTCTAAGTGACATAACAATAAGATGCTGAAACAGTGTTCATGAATCCTAAAGAGCATGATTTCTAATGCACGATATGCTTTGCACATGTTAGTCCTAAACGTGATTTCTATTGCACACATAGGGAATGTAAACCTAATAGCATGGTTTCTACCCTTTAACATTTATGGCATGCATAGCTACCCCTTCCCCTTTTCACTATCCATCCCCACTAGTTGTTTACAAATAATTATTACAGACCATTTGCATAAATTACAGAACTGAATAAGGAAAATAAGAAGTTACACTATAGGGAGCCTACCAATAGGCTCAAGATCTCCAAAAGTTCTCAATGCCATCGTTGTTTCACAGTCTTTTATATAATTTGGGTGTGTCACAGTTCCCTAAGGACCTCAAGGGATCCCGGGCAGTGCTCGCACCCAGATTTTCATAGCCAAGAGAGAGTAAGTGCAGTGTGGAAAGTCCAGCTCTTGTGTGTCGAAGTTCAAAGGGAGCTCAAGGGTCCCTAAGTAATGCTCACATAAAAGGGGCAGAACCTAATATCTAAGAGTATAGTGAGAGTGTTTGATGTAGTTTGAAAAGGTTTAAGTAAGAAAGGAATAGTACTGGATTGATCCAATAAATAAAGAAGCTTTATGAAAATAGGAACTGATCAGTAGTAAAATGACTTTTGAAAACAGTGTGAACACTTATGAGAAGTCAGCAAACAATTTGAACAGGTTCAGCATCACAGATTTCACTCAGGGGTTGTGGGTATGGGGACACATAGAACACACACAGTGAAACAGATAATGACAGAAGCACAGAAGCTTTTCAAGAGTTTATAGGATTAAGGAATTAGTCATACAACTAATAGTACAGACATAAGGCATGGATTTCAGAACAGGCAGGTGAGAACATAGTTACACAAAATCAAAATTACTTAGAGATCTTAGGCAATTTAGCAAGCATATTAGACCAGAACCTCAATAAACATACTAGGGAAGCAATTAAACATGGGACAGGATCAGGTTGAGGCATACTAGAGAGAGCAGCAGGAAGATCCTTAGTCATGCTAGTCATAAGTTAAACAGGATAAAATTAAACAGGGTAGTCCAGGCATGCCAGATGAAAGAATAAGTTAAAAATACCCATTACACATTAAACAACCAAATAGTAGGCAGGAACAAGACTGGAAATCATTGAATTGAAGCAATAGCAGAACATATAGAGTTTTGGGACTTGAAATTGAATCAGGACATACCAGTTAAGGAGAGAAAAACACAGAATATAGAGTTGTTGTGGTGCAATAACTAGCCTTGGCTTCCAGCCGGCTGGTTCAATGAGAGTAGCAAGTAACAAGAAAGAGCAGAAAGCTTTTAAGTGTAAGAGAGTTATTGAACTAGTGTTCCCCCTATTGCTAATGAGAGAATAGAGTATATTTAGTTTTGAAAGTAGGCAGAGAATATGGTAACAAGTACTAGTTTTACATAATTTTAGAAGTAATCACAATTAGGATCCAATCAATGCAAGTACTCCCAATAATTAAGGAGTCCTAGTTCAAACGGATACAAATAGTGACAGACAAGGAAAGAAATTAGTTAAGAGGATGATTTAATCACATAAGGAATGGTACAGAATAAAGCATTCAATTAGGACTAAATACAGAATAGACCAATTAAGGAAAGTGTATAAAATAGTTTAACAGCAGGTTTATACATAGAAATAAGGTAGAATATAGTTTTGATTCTAGAAATCAGTCAAGAAAATATCGAGTGAGATTCAAATCACAGGCAACCAAAGTCAATCAAAGGAAAATATCATACAAGTAAAGAGATACTCGAAATCAAGCAATCAGTACCACTCAAAGGAGAGTATCACATATTTAAGGAAAACTGGAAATCAGTAAAGGATATAGTGTAAAAATTAATAGAGCACTAATTAAACAGTACATGCATAACACATCTTGTACAAAATTAGAAAACCCTAATTGCAAAATTAGGGGTTCGTAGTAAATAATTAAAGGAACCAGTAGACATTTAGGCATAAGTGATAGGGAATTAGAAACCCTAGCAACAATTAGAGCAAGGAATCACAGAAACACCCATAACATACATGAAAGCAGTAGCCATGCTTAGAACAGGTAAACAATATTGTGAAATAGACTCGGACTCATAGATTGAACCCAGAAGTTTAGGGTTTTTAACAAAAATGACTCAAACAGAATAGAAAGGCTCAAATATTGTTTAAACATGATAAAACCACAAAATAATGTTGAAAAATTAAAAGGAAACTGTTTTTGTAAAAGGTTTTGAAACCCTAGTTTTAGAAGTGAGGAAATCATTTTAGAAACAGGAAGATCTTTGAGGAAAACATGTAAAAACCTCATAATACTCATAGATTTGTTACAGATCTAAAGAAATCGGGAGGTTCAGAGTTAGGGTTTCAAAAAGAACCCAGAAAAGAAGAAGGAAACTCAAAGATATTACCGGTATTTGGCCGAAAAGTGGTAGATCTTACTCGAACAACCATAGATGGCCGGTAAAAAGGCATGAGATCGGAGAGAGGGGTTGAACTACCTCTGGTTCACTTGAGAGCCTCAAGGTGGTGACACACGTGTAAAGGATGGAGGCATAAAGATGGTAGGAGGTGAGACCTTCATGGTTTCTGGCGAGGAGGTGGCCGGGGAGATGAACAGACTTCATCATAGATGAAGAGACCAGGAGTCTCTCGAGAGAACAAGAGATATAGAGAGAGTGTGAGAGGAGTGAATTAGAGACCCGGGGGGGGGGGGGGGGGGGGGTAGTCGTTAAGGGTTAAATTAGGTAAGAGTGAATCTGGGTCGTTTATCAAATTTAATCAACGGTCCAGATTACTCACAGGATTGGGTCGGGTAGGATAGTGGATTGGGCCTTGGGTATTTGGGCTAGTTAATTGGGTTGGGTCCGGGTAAATTAGGCTGATTTTAGGATTAAAAAGTGGCTATTAGTTAAATACCCCTTTAAATAGATAAATAATTAATAAAAATAGCTAATAATTATATAAAAATGAAATTAAGGCTAAATAGATCAAATTAATGTAATTAACTAATATTAAATAATATAAAATGACTAGTTATTGATTGAAAATGGTATAAAATATACAATTAGGCTATAATTGTAAAATTGCTGTAATTATAGCTAAATAACGCCAAGTTGGCTAATTTGTGAAATAATTAAATTCCAATAGGATTAAAAATAATATATTAAGATAAGAAATATTTTTGAAATCCTTTGCAATGCAATTTATTATTAATTATTGGATATAAACATACTGGATAAATTAGAAATAAATTGATAAAAATATGAAAAAATTATGGGAAATTTCCCATTGTTATAAAAACTGATTTTGAAGGTATATATACAAATTTAAAAATAGTTTGAGAAAAAATTGGGTATCAACAACCCTGTGTTCCTTGACCCCCAGGTTAGACCTCCCCGCGTACACTTCCTCCGATGTCCGCACCTAAGTTCACATTTAGAGCAACGTGCGAACCAACATCGACTGGCTCTACAACTGGAACTGCCACGAGGTTAAGCGGTTGTACACTGGACCCTGAAGTGGCTACATAATCATTTTTCCCATGAAATATGAGACCATCATTGCCGTGTACGAGTCTGTTTTGCGAGTTCAACATGTTTTATCCTGAAAACAAAGAATCTTTGACAAGAACAAGTGTGAAAATAACGTGTGTTATCAAAATTAGTACTGGAACAATCACTATTATATTTAGCCCCACGGTCGGCGCCGAACTGTTTACCCTAAAATTTGAGTAACAATTAAACTTATGTTGAGGTATAAAAGAAATGTGATTTAGTTCAATACTAATCGATAAACAAGGATATAAATACACGATTTAAGTGAGTAAGTTATATTAAACCAGTGTATGAATGAGCCTTGACCTCGAGACAAGATGACCTCGAAATGAACAGTAAAGTAAAGAAAGTAAAATAAAGCTAAGGAGCTATTCTGATAAGAGAGGAAAAGTTAGAGTGTATATTCTTTGCCAATGATTGATGATGTTTACAAATGAATAGGCTCCCCTTTATATAATAAGGGAGTCCTAAATAAGGTACATTTCCATTTCTAGAAAGGAATCTAATTTGTACAGTTGTCTGACCGCCTAGTACGAATTCGTACAAATCTGTTCCGAAATTTACGCCTTGATCTTTGTGCCATCGCGGGAATCTCGCCCAATCTGTTACTAACCCACAACGACATTATCTCGAGGGAGGTCGTACTCAGCCCTAGCATGGTGAGCTTCTGTCCTCGTGCCTCGCACTCCATTATCAGGTTCGAGTTCGATCTACTTAGCTTGCTTGGCCTATTTTGAACCCGGGCTCGGAATGAATCCTCAACCTCACGAAATCGGGCTTACCTGATTTCGACCTTATACAAAATGGAATCTTTGATACATTGTAGAAGTACACGTCTGATGCTATTTATGAACCCGTGCAAACAATTACAGAATGAGTTATGTTGGGACTCTATCTTAGAGTCCGTTTACAAAGTATATTTACAACTAAGCTCACGATTTGGCACTTAGCTTGACGGCGACTGATCAATTACTGAGCTATACTTAGCAATACACGTTACCTAAAATTGATATATATAAATTCTTTCCTGCACACAATAATCAAGTTAATGTTAGTCCACATATAAATAAAATTTCCAATATTCTCCCACTTAGACAATATTAACTTAATCTTAAAGTTTCTAAAAGTTTTTAAAAAAAATTATTCTATAAAATAACTCTTGGGCTAAACAAACAATGGTCACAAACATATAGTGGTAGAACATCACTTCGAACATGGTCTAGTCAAACAATACTATCAATGTCGAAATGCAGAGGTACTTGCATCAATTAACAAATAATCAACTATTGTCCCATTTACAACTCGAACCTACCAACAACATAAAAAACAAACAAGTCAAATATCTTGTGATATAGTGATTATTATGACCCATGTTCTACGCATAGACATATAAGAATGTGTCTCCATTACGGATCAAGCAAATTGATTATTTTGTTCAGAAATAATCATGGAGGAGATGATAAAATTACAAGGAGACAACACGAAATATATTGGTAGAATATGAGGATCCATCAAACTATATAGAGACCAGGTTCTATATTAGTTTCCACAGATTATACGAGTACAACAAAATGTAAATGACGCATGAAACTTTTACGTGGAAAATTCCCGGCTCAATGGGATTAAAAACCACAACCTATACTTGTATAATTTCAACTTCACTATGAGCAACCTTTTAGATTACAAACTATGCAGCTTAGGAATTAACTTCTTATCTCACTACTTGTAATACTCCTATTACAAGCCACTTTATAATACAACTATTACAAAGACTTCAACATATGACTAACTCTAGCCACGACACAAACACTGAAGTTTATGGTTTACAAGAGTTTCCTAATCAATGCTTCTAGAAAAGCTAAGTATGAATTACAATGAAGAACAATTACAAAGTTAACACTATACTAAGGACATACGAAGACTTGATGTAGGAATTTGTACGTAGAAGCGATGTACTTTGTTCTTGATGCACTTGAGAATTATGTTCTTGATAATCAGATGATTGGAGTGCTTATTGGAGTGCTTGAATGAATTCTCGAGTGTTCAAGTGATGTTTCGTTGTAAGATTAATGTTAATACAACATAGATGAAATCACTTGAATGATGTAAGCACTTAATGGTACAAGGTCCTTCCCAATGGAAATGACTGTTGCACTGTGTTGTACTATTTGCGTGTACAGTGCAGTTAGTTAATGTCCAGCCGTGGAGAGTTGACTTCGTACTGTTGCCAGAGGAACCCAAGCTCATATATTCCCTGTGTTGATTCATTATCTTCTGAAGTTATGACAACTCTCTCTAGATCGAGTTAGGTATTTAAGTTGTGTGCCAAGAGTGCTTCCGGTTCCTATGGTTCTTGACAATAAGTTTGTTAGATCATCAAAACATAAAACGAAGGTACTTATAACCTATCAATCCCCCCCCCCCCCCCCCCCTTTTTTTTTTCATATATATATAAAAATAAATAATAATACA
>ML259988.1:0-41348 GCA_005239495.1 Nicotiana undulata | reverse complement strand
CCCCCCCCCCCCCCCTCTTTTTATGTTGACAAACTTAAAAATTGATAATCCTACAAGGAGCTACAAAAACCAGATAACGTACAAGGAACCTCACAAAGTTCCCCCTGAGTTTGTACTTCCCCCTTAATTAGTGCACTGCTTCTTCTTAATTCTCAATTTGTCTTCCCCCTTTTGGTATCATTAAAAACACATACAAGCAAACGATATAAAGAAGTCTAGCGTAGCTAACTCATGTCACTTGTGTGCACACAAACGTGATAGAAAACAGATACAGAAAACCATTATCATTAACAACAAAAGAAGGGAAAGCTTGCATTAAACATTTGTTGGACCGTTACAACGGGAGAAGCATTAGTGTTTTCCATCCACAACAAAAAATAAATAAAACAAATACCACAAACATCATCAAAACAACTTAAAAGGAGATAAACTGAGAACTTGTCACTGAAAAGACATGCTTAGGGGGCACTAAAGAGAGAGGGCATGGAAGAGGCGGCAAGAGTTTTGAGAACATGATTCATCCGGGCATTGGCGGACATATGCTCATTGAGCAGTTTCTCCTTCAGGTCCTCAACTTGTTTCCTAAGATCAACATTTTCCTTAGTCAGACGGGAAACCTCTGAGTTTGAAGAACTTGAAGAACCTGGTGCCTCCTGGGCCTGACTGAGCTGAGTCTCCAATATAGACTTCCTAGCCTTCAACTTCCTTATCTCTTCAGTAGCGCTATTCTGGGCATTAATGAGCTGGGATATAGTTGAAGTGCTGCCTACTCCTCCAATATTGCCAATGCACTCACACTCTTCTAGTGTAGTCTTTAAGAAGGTCTGCTTCTTGGTCCCCATTTTTGCCTATCCCAAAGGCACTTTGAACTTGAACACTCGCGTAAGGAGAAATCCATAAGGGAGGCCATGGTTTCCGTCTTTGAACTCTACCACCTTCTGCATATGTTCAATCATGATACCAGGAAGTTTGAAAGTTTTGAAGTTATCCAATGCTTCCATCAGAACTAAATCAGCCTTTGAGGTGATGGATCTCCTCTCAACACGAGGAAGCAGGACTTTGTTAACCAACTCAAAGAGCAACTGGTAAACTGGAAGAAGTGCATTTTATGTACACATTCCCCTTGCTGCACTGCTCTTTCTTTGACAATGGAATTCTGAAAGTTAGAGTTGCAAGCACCACGGACGGATGACAAACCCTCAACAGGAACCTTGAGAATCTCTCCCAATACAGTAGAATCCATTACAATATCCACACCATTCACCAATGCACAAATATGATTAGATTCAATAGTGAAGAGGTCGGCGTAAAAACTCTGTACCGCTTCCTCATACACTTTTGGCACATCCACATTGAACAAGTATGACCACTATTGAAACTCACACATCTTAACCAATTGACGCATTCTAGCCATATCCGAAATTTCAAGGGCAAATATGCGACCTCACAACACTTTTTGGTATCTCAGTCTTTCCTTTCCAGAGATGCTACCACTTTTTGTCTTTTTGGAGGAACTGGGTTCCTCATCATCAACCAATTTTCTTTTCACTGACTTCCAACAGGACTGAAATTTTTCACCAAACTTCACTTGTGTATTCTCGTCAGACACTTCCACTTCTACATCCTTCAAGTTGTCACTGACTTTCATTGGGTTTTCACTGGAACTCCTTACCAACGTTTCACTAGGTGTACCATCAACAGTCTTAGAAGGACTCTTAGTGTTAGAATGAGAGAGAGAGTGCTTCTTCCTTAGGAGCCTCTTAGTTAAGGAACTTGGTTCCTCTTAAGCTTCCTCATCAACTGTACCAACAGGAATATCCTTATCAACCAAAACCTGTCCATCCTTGACTAATTTCTTCTTCCTACGACTCCTCTGAATTTTCTTGAGAGCAGACTCAAGAGCCTCTTTTTTCTGCAACCTGGTAGTGGGTCGCTTGGGAGGTGGCTCTGGAGTTACCACTATCTTCCTTACCCTAATAAATTTAATTAACACCACATCATCTAAATCCTCTTCATCACTAGACTTCATCTCAGGTGCCACCGTGTTCAAAGGCTCAGCATCAAAGGGTGGAGAGGGAGCAGAGTCGAGACTGACGTGGGATGATGATTCCTAACCTGGATCCTCGGGAGAGGGATCAGGTCCATCAAGTGGAGTCCCAGTAGTTTCTTCTTGTGTCGGATGTTCAAAAGGCACAAGTGCTCCTTCCTCCATTGAGGGCTGAGTCTCTTCCCCCTGAGACTCAGGCTTACCAGTATCGTCTTCAACAACCACCCCCTCAACAGCAATAGAGAGCATGTTTTCTATAGCCTCTCTCTCTCTTGAGGTTCCATAGAGGCAGTAACAGGGGAAGCGGAAATACTTGTATAATCACAACCTTCTACAGTTTCTTTAGCAATTTCTGGGCTGATCGTTGATATTTCCACTGTAGAAGACGACTTTCCCTAATTTTCTTCCGGAACGAAACTTTCCTTTTTACCCTGCTCACTTTGCATTTAAGGCAAAGATGGAGGAACACTGACATTCTCAAGTTTGTTCGACGCTTCACAACTTGGGCGAGGACTAGAATCGGAGTGGGTAAAAAGAGGAGTGGAGTGTGGAGGAGACGCTGATTTAGGTTTAGGACTAGAGACAGTGGTGGGAGAGGAAGGGACTGACAAAATTTTGACAGGTGAGGACTCAGTGGGTTTATCATCAGTTGTATTTGGGATTGTTTTATTTTCAGCAATGGTAAGGGTTTGCTGGAAAAGCGTTTGAGAGTTGAGAAGTGGGAAGACAAGAGAGTGGTTTAAATTTTGGAAGTGAGGATTTATGATGGAGTTGGTAGTATTTATGAAGAAAAGAGGAATGAGTTTTGAAACGGCGGCAAGTACATGGAGAGATGCGTCGCTCAGAGAAAGGTGAAACGATTTTGAAAGAAAAGACGTGACATAAAGAAACTGAAAAGCTGATGATGTGGCATTTTTTGTTCATTTTAAATTGAGTATGAGAAAACAAGAGACTACTAACCCGTGTCACGAGAATCAGGTTCCCGGACCAGTCTTGCAAGTCTGCTTAACCCACTGCTCATGTTTTTCCTCAGCTGCCTCAGTAATCATCATACGTGTCTACCTGTAACGGTATAGAAGTGATTTAGACTTAGATAGAAAACACTTTAGCTAGTTTGACTTGTATGTGACTTTCATAGCCATATGTTGGGAACCAGGTCCTCATTTTGGCTTTATTAACCCTAGTGTCATCCAGTTTCTCTCAAAGTGTTCTCTGCTAAAGGCTTTGGAAAGATGTCTGCAATTTGATCATCAGTGCTGAACATCATACAAATAAGCCCCTTTTCAACGTTGTCTTTGAGAAAGTGATGTCGCACATCAATGTGCTTGGTCCTTTTATGTTGGACTGGATTTTTGGCCATGTTGAGTGCACTTGTATTGTCACACAAGAGAGGTACACAATCAGTGTACACTCCAAAGTCTTCCAGCTTTTTTTTATACACAGTAGCTGAGCATAGAAAAAAGCAACTGCAACATATTATGCTTCAGCTATTGAGAGTGCCATTGAATTTTGCTTCCTTATACCCCATGAGATAAGACAGGAACCCAAAAAGTGAGCCATTCTAGATGTGCTTTTCCTGTCTACCAGATAACCTGCATAATCAACATCAGCATACCCAATAAGATTAAAATTGTCACCTGAAGGGTAATAGAGAACCAGGTCCTATGTTCCCTTAAGATATCTCAAAAAAAATTTAGCAGCCTTCAGATGAGATTCTTTAGGATTTAATTGGAACCTTGCACACAGACCCACAGTGAATACGATATCTAGTCTGCTTGCAGTAAGATATAGGAGTGATCCAATGATGACTCTATATATGGTTTGATTTACCGGGGAGCTAGGTTCATCCATATCTTGACGAGTAGCAGTGGCAATGGGAGTGTCAATCACTTTTGATGCTTCCATGTCAAACCTTTTCAGAAGCTCCTTCATGTACTTTTGCTGACTTATAAATGTTCCCTTTGTGGACTGCTTCACTTGAAGTCCCAAGAAGAAATTCAATTCTCCCATCATGCTCATCTCAAACTCACTTCCCATGAGTTTTTCAAACTCCTCACATAGAGAATTAGATGTTTCCACAAAAATGATGTTATCGACATATACTTGAACAATGAGAAGGTTCCTTCCTCGTTTCTTTAGAAAAGGGTGTTGTCAGTTTTTCCTCTTGCAAAGCCATTTTATAAAACAAATTTTGACAACCTTTCATACCACGCTTGAGTGGCCTGCTTCAACCCATATAATGCCTTGTCCAACTTGAACAAATATTCAGCATGCTCATGACATTCAAATCCTGGAGGTTGATTGACATAGACTTCTTCCTTGAGAAAGCCATTTAGAAATGAACTTTTGACATCCATTTGGAACAGTGTGAATTCCATATAAGATGCAAAGGCAATGAGAATTCTGATAGCCTTCATTCGAGCAGCTGGAGCAAATGTCTCATCATAATCAATTCCTTCCTCTTGATTGTAGCCTTGAACCACAAGCCTTGCCTTGTTTCTTGTTGTATTCCCAAACTCATCAAGCTTGTTCCTGAATACCCACCTGGTCCCAATGATGGTGCGGTCTGTAGGCTTGGGTACCAGGTGCCATACTTTATTTCTCTTGAATTGATGCAACTCCTCTTGCATAACTGTGATCCAGTCTGCATCTTTCAAGGATTCCTTAATATTTTTGGGTCCTATTTGGGAGAGAAATGCTGAAAAGGCAAGTGAAATTTTGGGTTTTGTTCTAGTTTGAACTCCTAAATCCAGAGGGGTGATTATATTGTTAAGAGGCTGTGAGCTCTTGTGCTTCCAGTTTGGCACTTGAATCTTATTTGAGGAGGAACTGGGCATGCCTGACTGAGTTTCTTGGATGCTTCTTTCTGCCACCAGTGGAGTACCTTGAACTGCATCAACCACTCTATATTCAGCTTCAATGGCTGTGATTGTAGAACCTGGTTCCCCTCTAACAGATGAGAACGTGGTTGTATTGTCTTCACTTGTCTCCTTGACATGGCTCATCATGTCAGCCTTCCCATTTTCCATATCAATAACTTCACCTGGAATCAATAAAGATTCTCCATCTTAATCATCGTTGTTGCTCCTCACAGGAGAGATGAGACTCATCAAAAATCACATGTACACTCTCCTCAACACACTGGGTCCGTTTGTTGTATACCTTGTAGGATTTGCTCTGGCATCAAATTTCCCGAGCTGATCCTTTCCATTGTTGAGAACATAACATTTACATCCAAATGTTCTCAAGTGAGTCAGCTTGGGCTTCCTTCCACTAAACAACTCATAAGGAGTTTTGTTCAAAAGAGACCTGATCATGCACCTGTTCCCCAAGTAGCAATCAATGTTGATAGCTTCTGCCAAGAAGTTCTTAGCAATCCCACTATCAATCAACATTGTTCGTTCTATATCTTCAAGAGTCCTGTTCTTCCTTTCCACAACTCCATTTTGCTGTGGTGTTCTTGGGGATGAGAAGTTGTGGGCAATGCCATTTTCATTACAGAATTCATCAAATGTTGTTCTATAATCTGATTTTATGCAAGCTACTTTTGATCCCATCTTTACTTGAATCTTCTTCACAAAGGCCACAAATACTTGAAAGGTTTCATCCTTGGTTCTGAGGATTAGAGTCCGGGTGAACCTGGAGTAGTCATCCACTTTCACGAAGATGTAACTTTTACCTCCCCTGCTTGGCAACCTCATTGGTCCACATAGATCCATATGAAGAAGATCAAGTGGTTTTGAGGTGCTGACGTCCTTTTTGGGCTTGTATGAAGATCTTACATGATTTCCTCTTGCACAGGCATCACACACTTTGTGCTCCTTGAACCTTGACTTGGGAAGACCACAAACCAGGTCCTTCTGGACAAGTTTATTCAGTAGAGAGAAGCTTGCATGCCCCATCCATCTGTGCCACAGTTCAACATCATCATCAACTGCTCTCAAACAGCTCAGATCACTGCTTTATAGAGACTCAAAATCCGCAACATAGATATTTTTGTATCTTTTAGCCACAAACACCACTTCACAGTTACAAGGTTGGTGACTGTGCATATCTTGGACAAAAATTCTACCTTGTTTCCCATGTCACATATTTGGGAGACACTCAAGAGACTGTACTTGAGACCATTGACACAGTACACATTCTCAATTGAGTGAGTGAGTGACTTCCCAATCCTTTCAACACCCAGAATGTATCCCTTTTCCCATTTCCAAAGGATACACTCCCTCCTTGCAGGGCTTTCAGTGAAAGAAAATCCATGGTATTTCATGTCATGTGCTTTGAACAGCTACTATCCATATACCACTGTTGGCTTCTTCCTTTCACTGCTCCCTGCACAAGGAAATAAAGGGTTAGATTTAGGAACCCAAATAAGTTTGGGTCCCTTGTAATGAGGAAAGGGATGAATGAGTGCTCTTTTAGTCCATGCAGGCAATATGCGTTTTCTATGAGTGGAACCAAGTCCTCTAGCAGTATTTAGTCTTTCAGCAAAAATCTTATTTTTCTGAAGAGACTGAACCCTGGCCTTGAAGTTTTCATTGAAATGCCCATTGTTACCACATTGGGCACACATCCAATTGTCGAGTACAGTAACATACTTGCTATGAGGGTTGTAGGGAGTTTTCTCCCTTTGAAACCCAATTTCCTGCCTGTTTCCACCATTGTTAACATACATGACAATAATAGCATCAGAGGAGCGGGTCCACTTGAGAGATTTTTCAAGATCACTTTTCACTCTTTCTAATTATGCCTAAAGCTGTCTATTTTTCTCAAGTTCAGCACACAAACTAGTTTTTACCAAATTCAACTCATTCTCAAGCTTAATGTGTGCCCCAATCGCAACTTTTTCTCCCTTTTCAGAATTTCCAGGCCTACTTTAAATTTTTAAGTTTTTCTATTGTTTCCTTTAAGTCTACCACCAGTACTAAAAGATCATCTCTTTCTTGCTCAATGATATCAACTTTATCAATTAAAGCTTATTTTTCTTTACTAAAACACTCAATGGTCTCTTTTAATTCAAC
This sequence comes from Nicotiana undulata, assembly GCA_005239495.1. NCBI lineage: Eukaryota > Viridiplantae > Streptophyta > Magnoliopsida > Solanales > Solanaceae > Nicotiana > Nicotiana undulata. Next base: position 34,280 of record ML259988.1, on the reverse strand, counting down.
CACCACCACTATTAGATCATCTCTTTCATGTTCTACGCTAGTGATTTTCTCAGCTAGAACATCGTTTTCATTTTTAAGATTATCTATTTTTTCCTACAAATCAACTACAACAACTACTAGGTCATCTATGGTTTGTTCAGCATCTCAAAATTCCATAGTTAGAGCATCCTTATCATTTATAAGACTGTGGTAAGCATCAATTAATACATTTGCTTAAGACATGAGCTTTTTAGGAGAGTAGGATATCAGATTTCTCTGAACATCCAGAAAATTTACATCATCATTGTCGTCATCTGATTGAGATCCATCAAAGCAAAGATTAAGTCATACTCAGTTGCTTCACTTTCCACTTCCATCATTGAACTATCATCCCCATCATTTTCTTCTTCAGACTCGCTAGAGGAGTCTCTCCATGCTGCAAGAGCTTGCTTCACAATAGTGTCAGCGACATTCTTTCTTTTGAAGCGTTTATCAGGAACCGGGTTCCTCTTGGCTACTTTATCTGAGTTGTGCTTGAAATGTTCTTACTTTAGGAGAGGACAGTTCTTGATGAGGTGTCATGTCTTCCAACATTTATGATAGAGATCATAATTCTTTGGCTTGCTAGAACTGCCCCTCTTTGGGATATCTCCAATCCTGCGAACCATTTTCTGAAATCTTCTAGTCAGATATGCCATATCATTGTCTTCACCACTTGAATCATTGTTTTCTGTCTTAAGAACTAGGTTCTTTTCCCTCTTTGGTTCTCTTCTCTCACTGTCCTTCTTCTTTTTCATTTCGTAAGTCTTCAAATTTCTAACCAGCTCATCTATGGCCAGTGTCTGCAAATTCTTCGCCTCAGTGATAGCGTGTACCTTACTCTCCCAAGAGTTGGGCAGCACGCGGAGGATCTTTCTCACAAGCTTGTTTATGGGAATGATTTCACCAAGAGAGTGCAACTCATTGATTATGGAAGTGAATCGAGTATGCATATCTTGAATGGATTCATCGTCCTTCATTCTGAAGAGCTCATATTCAGTGGTGAGCATGTCGATCTTGGATTGCTTCACTTGTGTGGTTCTTTTGTGAGTTATCTGTAAAGCTTCCCATATTTCTTTTGCAGATTTGATCAAGTTGAGGGCGACTTGACATAAGCGAGTAGCTATGGCAATAGGCGTGCGCGGCAAAGTCAGTGGGCAGTAAGCTATGGCCATGACATTGGGACGGAGCAGTGTCAAAGGCAAGGCTGGGCGCAATGCCAGCCTTGGGCACACAGCAGCTGGGCAAAGCAGGCACATGCTGTGTGTTGATATCCAATTTTTCCCCATAATATTTTTCAAAATGCATATATACCTTCAAAACCATGCATTAGCATCAATTGATATTTTTCCATAATTTCTACATCTTTTGGGATTTTTAATTAATTTATCCCAGTATTTTGTTTATATAAATAATTACTAATTGCATATCAAATGACTTTATAACAATTTCATGGTTTAATTTTGCTATTTATCTTATATTAGGTTTAAATTATTGCACAAATAGCCATATTTACACTCTTTGGGTTACAATTGCACTAACTTTGCAATTATAGCCCATGCATGCATTATTATATTATTTTTACCAGAAATTAGCATGTTACATTTTAAAAATATTGAGTAATTATTTTAAAATATTTCTATGTGCTAAAATTATTTGTTATAATCTGTTAATTATTTTATAAATCATTTTTATCAATTATTTGGGTATTTAACAAATAGCCTTTTTATTTCAGATCTAACCTCTTTTAATACCAGCCAAAACCCCTTTTAATATTAGCCCAAACCCTTAATAAAACCATACCACACCCCTTAAGCCCAATCCCTATACATGCCCGACCCAATAACCCCTTTAATCGTGGCCGTTGATCTAAAAGATCAACGGTCCACGATTAAACTTACCTTATTAATCCCTAACTAACCCTAACCCCCCTCATTCTCCTCAGTTCCGCCATCACCCGTTTCCCTCACCCCTCCAGTTCTCTCTCAACTCACCCCAACCCTAATCGCCGTCACCGGAGAGAACCCCCCTTCTATGGTGTTTCCGTGCATTCTCCAACCACCACCGGTCTCCTATACTCCATGGTTGTTTGATTTTATGAGTCCTTGAAAAAACCTCAAGGAAACCGAACCTGTTCTTGCCTGGAACTTGTTTACCGGCCCGTCTCAGGACATTTTCATTGGTGAGTATGGGGTTCCTCTTGCTTTTAGTACGAATCCATGGGTTTTGGACCAATTCTCTTCATCTCTACTATATTCTGGAAACTCTAGTTTCACTACTGTTCGATTCTTCTCAGATCTTTATAGATCTGAGGTGATTCGAGTATTATTGGGTGTTTTCCTTTAAAAATCTCTTGTTTTGAGTAACTGTTTCAATTTTTATTCACTCTTTCTAAAGCTATGGTTCTTCCCAGACATTCGTCAAAGATTTTTACTTTCAAATGCTTAGTCTATTCATCTCTTTACATGTTTGGTTAATCTTCGTATGTATGCTAGATTTCTAAATATCTCTGTGTGTTACTAATTTCTTCAATTGTGTTTCGATGTTGTGTTTATCTCTGTGAACCTGTCGCATGAACTTATTCTATTTAGGGATATAAACGATTTTCCCTATTAAAATCCACATATTTGTGAGATTCTTACTTGATTGACTCCTATTAAGGATCTGGACGATTTTCTTTCTTGAACCCTTTGGGATTCCTACTTGGTTGATTTATATTTAAGGGTAATAATTTTTCCTATAAAATCAGTACCCTTCGAAGATTTTTTTACTGATTGTTTCCTATTAATTTTCCTGTTAAAATCAATGTGCTGGGATTTTTACTGGTTTCCTTATTTGTGACATATTTCCTTATTTTACTTGCCTTAATTAGTAGACAGTAGTTTGGGGATTTTTACCTACTCCCTATATGGTATGATTTGGATTATTTCCCTTAATTGAATCCCTGTTGCGACCGTTAATTGATTATCCCCAATTAAAGGCGTCTTTTTCGGACTCCCTCTATGAATTGATTCTGTGATTTGGTTGATTAATCCTTAATTAATTGAACTATGATTCTCTTTACCTTAGTTGTTCTACTCCCTACGTGCTATATATACACTCTTATTCTGCCTCTCAAACACGAACGAGAGTTCAAACACACACACACACACACACAAAAACTTTTCTCTCATCTCTCTTTCTGCTACTTGTGCTCATCGCTTGTCTAGCCGGCTGAAAGCCAAGGCTAGACTGTGGAATCCTACCTACTTTACTTTCTGCTTTTGCTTCCTTAACTGGTATGTTCTGTCTCTAGTGTCATTATGAAGTTTCAAACCTATACGATTATCTGTTGCTATATGTCTATTAAACCCATGTCTCTTCTGCACTAGTTTAATTATTTATGTACTTAATTCTTTCCTGTTAACTGCTTGATCAGCATGTTTAAGTTCACTCTCCCAAATCTATTGCTTTAATCAGTATGCCATTCCTGCTTAAGTTTCCAATCTGTTTATTGCTTTAAATCAACATGTCTACTTTTATGTTTAGTGCCCTTATCTCTTCTGTCCACCAACTTCAACTGGTAGGACCAATAATGTGTGGTTAAAACCCCTGTCCTTAGCATGATCACCTCCACACTTACTCTCTATGTTGTATTGTATGTTGCTGCTAGTTAACACAACTACTTAGCACTAAGTGTGACTGGTATACTTATGTATTTCTGTCAAAGATTCTAGATCAATGAATGCTATGAATTTGTTTGTTGAGTGTCACTCAACCTTTGTCTGTTCCATGTCTTTGTGCTCAATGTATCCTGTCTTGCGTTTCTGATTCCTGTGTTACCAACCCTGATCCCTATCTGTACAATTGCCTATCCTGACCTAGAATTGATTAATAAACCAAGTTGAATCTGGGCAATACCAAGCTTTGTGATTGTGCTGTTGTTTGTTGAACCTCCTTTTTCTCAGAATGTTTTCAAAAGATTTTCACTCTTAATATGTTTTTCCAAAACTGTGTACATCCATGAGATACTTTTTCACTCCCAAGTGTTTTACTCTTAAACTGGTTTTTCCAAAAGTTATTCCAACTATGTCAAGTACTCTCACTCCTACTCTTAGATTACTTAAGATTATGCCACTCCAGTTTGTGTACTGCCTAGGAATCCATGAGATTCCTCCGAACTCTGGCACACTGGGGCTGGCACTTCCACACTGCACATAACCACTTCTCTATTTGAAAGGATCTTGGTGTGAGCATTGCCCGGGGTCCCCGAGACCCTTGGGGAACTTTGACGCACTTGGATACCCCTATTAGACACTATGAGACTTTGGAACCTTGGACTGTTTGAAGGCCTGGTGTTTCTAGGTTTATGTTGGGCCTATTCAAACTCCCTATAGCATAACTTTATTTATTATGTTATTCATTTATTTATGGTCCGTAATAATAATCCTTGTAAACAGATATTGAGGAATTAGTAGAAAGGGAAGCATTCTTATATAATTTTTGTGGGGAAACTAGGTAGAGATCATGCCCTTAGTGTAAAGACCCGACCGGTTGTTTTGCGTTATCGGACCCCGTTCCCCTAAATTAAACTTCCCATAGCGGCTTATTATGATTTATGACTTGCGGGGATGGGTGGTTCGGGATTCAGAAGTGTTTAGAGGAGTATAGGAACACTTAGTTCCTTAATGTTAGCCTTTTTGGCCAAGATTGACTTCGGTCAATATTTTTGAGCAAACGACCTCAGAATCGAATTCCGACAGTTCCAATAGCTTCGTATGATGATTTCGGACTTGGGTGTATGTTCAGAATGGGTGTTGGATGACCCGGGGGCGTTTCGACGCCCAATATCGAAATAATAGTTTTCTTATGTTCATACTTTGGTTTGGAACGTGTTTTTGTGTTATCGTGGTTCGAATGGAATTTTTGAGATCGGGAATAGTTCCGTTATGTCATTTATGACTTGCCAACAAAATTTGGTGTAATTCCGAGTAGTATAGTTTGGTTCGGCGCATTGATATCGAATTCAAGAACTTGAAGTTCTTAAGTTTTGATTTTAGGGGTTTTGAGGGGTGATTCTGAGTTTTCACGTTGGTTTGGGTGTTCCGAAGGCTCGAGCGAGTCCGTATTATGATTTAGGACTTGTTGGTACGTTTGGACGGGGGCTCGGGTGGGCCCAGTTGCCTCTCGGGCACCAAACGAGGCCAAAATCCAGCTGCAATGGTTGCTGGTGCACCTGATCTGGTGTGACCGCAGGTGTGGTTGCCCAGACGCAGGTGCGGGACAGCTCCTGCGGTCCCAGCCTCGCAGGTGCGACCCCCAGTGGGCAGGCCATTTCTCGCAGGTGCGGACAAAGTTCTGCAAGAGCGGAGCCGCAGGTGCGGGCCCAGGACTCCTCGTCCATTTCCGCAGGTGCGAGCCTTGGCTCGCAGGCGCGAGACTGCAGGTGCGGTCCTTGAGTCGCAGGTGCGGAACCACTGTTAGGCAGTGTGTTTCTTTTAAATACGGGATTTTGTTCATTTTCTTCATCTTTTCCACCATTGTCGACGTAGGGAGTTTAAGGAAGGGCCAATTCACCTAGCTACTGAAGAGGTAAGTAAATTCTACTCTAGTACTTGTTTAATACATGAATTACCAATTAAACTAGCTACTAAATTAGTGAAAATTAAGAATTTGGGTAGTAACCTAGAAATTTTGGGAATTTAGAGAATTACCCGTCAATTTGCTATGAAATCAAGTAAAATCATATATTAATGATCCTTAGGCTAAGGTTGAGTGTTTCCTTTGAGAATTTTTGGAATCCGAGTGTGCGGGCCCGGGGGTGAATTTTGGGATTTCTTCAAGAATGATGAATTTACTAAATAAGTAGGAGAATTTCCATACTTTGAGCATGAATTGATATATTTGTATAACATTTGGCTAGTTTCGAGTCCTCGGGTGTAGAGTTCGGAGTTTTAGGCGCGTTCTTGGTCCGAGAAGTAGATTCGACACGAGGTGAGTCTCCTTTCTATCCTTGTAAGAGGGAATTGTCCCCATAGGTGATCTAAATGCTATGTGTTGTTGTTTGCGGGGGCTACGTACGCACAAAGTGACGAGAGTCCGTATGTCCGGGTAGTTAGACTCACATCATGCCTTGTATTCTTTTCTGTAATGCATTATATGTTATGAACTCATGTTATATGTAGTATCGTTTCCCTGAGATCTTATAGAATTGGGTAATTGGAAGAAGTTGTTTATAGAAAGAAAATGTTGAGGATTATTGTGTGTGCATGTGACCGCTTCGCAATTTATATTCCGTGAGCGGAGTGTGACTTTCCCCCACTTTCATGGGAGCAGGCCGTACGCCACGGCAGATTGAAAGACGCACTTATGGTTCGGTCATTCGAACCTCGGCAATGCGTAGGTATGATTATGGCAAAGTTGCACTTATGGTTCGAGTCGTTCGACCCTCGGCAATGCACATATATGGTTATCTTATGGCTCAAACCTGTTGTCCTTACCCCGTATGCGCATGCTAGATTGTTACTGGTTCCACGGACATTGATTTGACAGATAATTGGGGGGGAAATGAAGTAGTAATTGTGTATTTACTTCCAGCACTTACTTAGATCTTGTGCCTTATATGTATTTGCCATTTATTTCCCTTACATGCCTACCACTTTCATCATATACTGTTTTATTATACTGTTGGACCTTAGTGAGTGTCAGGTCGACCTCTCGTCACTTCTTCTTCGAGATTAGACGGGATACTCACTAGGTACATATCTATTTATGTACTCATGCTACGCTTCTGTACTTAATTGTACAGGTTCTGAGGCTGGTGCATCTGGTTATCAGACCGGAGCTAGATTCTGATTACATTTGGACCTGACTTCACGGTGAGCTGCTTCTCCTAACGATCCTCGCCAGCACCATGGAGTGTCTTTTGCTTATTCCCGTCTATTTTTTTCGGACAGTGGGACTGTATATTATATATTTTTTATATTCTGTTAGTATGCCTGTAGGACTTGTGACACTAGTTCCTGTCACACACGTAGTAGTTATTATGGCTTATGGTCCGTATATGTATAGGCTCACGCCTCCTTATGGTTGCTTTTGATTTAAATTGGCTAATTACCCCCTTTTTGGTTAATGTTTTAAGTTTTAAAACTTGGTTTATGATGAAATGTTTAATCAAGTAAGAAGGATTTCTTAGTAATTGAGTGTTGGCTTTCCTGACCCCGTTGTTGGGCGCCATCACGACCTGAAGTAGGATTTTGGGTCGTGACAACATGGTATCAGAGCTCTAGGTTAACGTAGGTCTCACAAGTCACGGGCAAACCTAGTAGAGTCCTGCGGATCGGTATAGAGACGTCTGTATTTATCTTCGAAAGGCTATAAGGTGTTAAGAAATCTCTCTTTATTCATATTCTATCGTGCAGTCGATGGTTTACTAAAACTCATCCTTCTATTCTCTCACAGATGGTGAGGACGCGTGCTTCCGATGTTCCTGACCAGGGAGATGCCGCTACCCCTGACGTCAGAGGCTGTGGCAGAGGCCGGGGGAGGGCACCGGCCCGAGGTAGGGGACGAGGGAGTCCCGGAGCTATTCTAGTTGCACCACCACCAGAGGATCCTATTATAGAGGAGCAGGACGAGGTGCCTCCATCAGATCCTGCTCCAGTGGACTTCATGACGGTGCCAGGCTTCCAGGAGGTCATAGGCCGTATGATGAGATTTATGGACACCATGTCCCAGGCTGGTTTATTTCCAGCAGATCCTGCCACTTCTCAAGTGGGAGGGGGAATCCAGACCCCTACTGCCCAGGCGTCAGATCAGACAGCAGCATTACATCATACCCCCGGTACACTGCCCGTTGGTGGGGTCCAACCTGTAGCAGCAGCACCTGAGCCCAAACCAGCTGCAGATGGCGATCCGCAGAAGTTATTGGACAGATGGACTCGATTGCACCCTCCAGTCTTCGGGGGTGAGTGAGGCGAGGATGCCCATGATTTTTTGGACAGGTGCAGGGACAGACTACACAATATGAGGATATTGGAGTCCCATGGAGTGGATTTCACGACCTTTCAGTTAGAGGGCAAAGCTCGCAGGTGGTGGCAGTCATACATTCTCAGCAGGCCAGTAGATTCTCCTCCTGTCACTTGGGAGCAGTTCACGGAAATGTTTATGGACAGATATATCCCACCCTCTGAGAGGGAAGAGCTGCGGTATCAGTTTGAACAGCTAGAGCAGGGCAGATGTCCGTGACAGACTATGAGGCCAGATTTTTAGAGTTGTCTCGCCATGCACTCATGATACTACCTACTGATGCCGAGAGAGTGCGGAGATTTGTGGCTGGGTTGCATCCAGGTATTAGGGCCACCATGGCCCGAGAGGTGGAGATGGGTACTCCTTATTAGCTCGTGGTAGAGATTGCTCGTAGGATCGAGGGGTATCAATCGAGGAGCAGGGATCAGGGGCAGCATGACAAGAGGGCTAGATTCTCCGGGGACTTCAGAGGTGCCCCAGTTAGGGGAAAAGGTCAATTTAGCAGTAGTCAGCCCAGTAGGCCTTCATATTCAGCACCTCCACAACCTCCCCGAGGTATTCCAGCGAGGCCTCAGTTTAGCGCCATGCCGGAGCGTTCCTACCGCCCTCCAGCTATTCAGAGTTCTCCCGGCGGGTATTCCCGTCATCAGAGATCCTCCAATTCCTACTTCAGTGTTATGCCAGAGGGTCCACATCGCTCTCCGGCCATTCAGGGTTCTTCTTCGGGGCAGCAGGCTATGGTACCTGGAGGTTGTTACGAGTGTGGGTAGCCGGGTCATATGAGGTGGCATTGTCCCAGGTTTCGGGGTAAGGTAGTGCAGTAGAGTTATCAGCCCAGGGGTCCAGCACCAGCAGTCCGACCACCTAGAGGTGGAGGACAGGTCGACAGGGGTCGTCCTAGAGGTGGAGGCCAGTCAGGGGGAGGCCACTCAGCTCCTGTTCACTCTGGTGGAGCTCAGTCTTCAGGTGCTCCGGCTAGATTCTATGCTATTCTGGCCAGATCAGATGTAGTGGCCTCAGACGCCGTGATCACATGTATTATCTCAGTATGTGGTAGAGAGGCTTCAGTATTATTTGATCCAAGATCCACCAATTCATATGTTTCAGCATTATTTGCTCATTTTCTGGATGTTCCTAGTGAATCCTTGGGTTCTCCTATATATGTGTCCACTCCTATGGGCGATTCTGTGGTGGTAGACCGGGTCGATCGATCTTGTGTTATTACGTTTTGTGGGTTCGAGACCAGAGCGGACTTTCTGTTGCTCGACATGGTTGATTTTGAGGTTATTCTTGGCATGGATTGGCTATCTCCTTATCATGTCGTGTTAGATTGCCATCCCAAGAAAGTTACTTTAGCCATGCCTAAGTCGCCTAGGCTGGAGTGGACGGGATCCCTCAGTTAGTGCAGCCAGCCGGGTTATTTCATTCCTGAAGGCTCGACATATGGTCGAGAAGGATTGTCTGGCATATCTTGCTTATGTGAGAGACACCACCGTCGAGTCTCCGACGATTGATTCAGTGCCAGTTGTTCGAGAGTTTGCTAATGTATTTCCTTCATACCTTCCGGGCATGCCTCCGGATCGTGATATTGATTTCTGTATTGATGTAGCTCCAGGCACTCAACCTATTTCCATTCCCCCGTATCGTATGGCTCCGAAGGAGCTGAAGGAGTTGAAAGAGAATCTTGAGGAGTTGTTTGCTAAGGGGTTTATCAGACCGAGTGTATTGTCGTGGGGTTCTCCAGTTCTATTTGTGAAGAAAAAGGATGGGTCTATGCGGATTTGCATTGATTACCGCCAGTTGAACAAGGTCACCATTAAGAACAAGTATCCTTTGCCGCGCATCGACGATTTGTTTGACCAGTTGCAGGGGGATAAGGTTTTTTCTAAGATTGGTTTGAGATCGGGATATCATCAGTTGAAGATTCGGGCTTCAGATGTTCCGAAGACCGCTTTTCATACGAGATATGGCTATTATGAGTTCATGGTGATGTCTTTTGGCCTGACTAATGCCCCAACAACATTCATAGACTTGATGAATATAGTGTTCAGGCCATATATTGATTCCTTTGTCATTGTCTTCATAAATGACATCCTGATTTACTCACGTAGCCTGGGAGAGCATGAGCAGCATTTGAGGGTTGTGCTCCAGACCTTGCTGGAACAGAAGCTATATGCTAAGTTCTCCAAGTGTGAGTTCTGTTTAGATTCGGTGGCATTCTTAGGGCATGTGGTATCCGGAGAGGGTATCAAGGTTGATCCTCAGAAGATTGAGGCAGTTCAGAGTTGGCCGCGTCCTACTTCAGCTACAGAGATTAGGAGTTTCTTGGGCCTAGCAGGCTATTATCGCTGATCTGTGGAGGGGTTTTCTTTGATTGCATCTCCATTGACTAGATTGACTCAAAAGAATGCCCCATTCCGATGGTCTGACGAGTGTGAGGCTATCTTTCAGAAGCTCAAGGCGGCATTGACTTCAGCACCAGTTTTGATATTGCCTTCCGGTTCTGGGATGTATACAGTGTATTGCGATGCTTCACGCGTTCGCTTGGGGTGTTTGTTGATGCAGTAAGGGAGAGTTATTGCTTATGCTTTGCACCAGTTGAAGGTTCATGAGAAGAATTACCCTGTGCATGATTTGGAGTTGGCGGCGATTGTTCATGCTCTTAAGATTTGGAGGCACTACTTGTATGGAGTGTCCTGTGAGGTTTATAAAGACCACCGCATCTTGCAGCACTTGTTCAAATAGAGGGATCTTAATTTGAGGCAATGCTAATTGATTGAGTTGTTGAAGGATTATGATATCACCATTCTTTATCATTCGGGCAAGGCAAATGTGGTAGCAGATGCCTTGAGCAGGAAGGCAGAGAGTATGGGTAGCTTGGCTTACATTGCAGCAGGGGAGAGACCTCTAGCCTTGGACATTCAGTCCTTGGATAATCGCCTAGTGAGGTTAGACATTTCAGAGCCTCATCGAGTTCTTGCACATGTGGTTGCTCAGTCTTCGTTATTGGGGGAGATTAAGGCTCGGCAGTATGATGATCCGTGTTTGGCAGCGCTATGGGAGGCAGTGATTCAGGGCAGGGCCAAGGAGGTTACCATTGGCGAGGATGGTGTTCCGAGACTTCAAGGCCGCTTATGTGTTCCTAATGTTGATGGCATGGGGAGAGGATTCTAGGGGAGGCACACAGTTCTATGTATTCTATTCATCCTGGTGCTATGAAGATGTATCGTGATTTGAAGCAGCACTACTGGTGGAGACGGATGAAGAGGGACATTGTGGAGTATGTGACTAGGTGTCTAAATTGCCAGCAGGTGAAGTATGAGCACCAGAGGCCTACTTCAACAGATGCCCATTTCTGAGTGCAAGTGGGAGCGCATCACCATGGACTTCGTGGTTGGGTTTCCTCGGACTTTGCGAAAGGTTGACGCGGTTTGGGTCATTGTGGATAGATTGACCAAATCGGCGCATTTAATTCCAGTGGCTACTACATATACTTCTGAGAGGCTAGCCCAGATCTACATTCGGGAGATAGTCCGATTGCACGGTGTGCCGGTGTCCATTATATCAGATCGAGGTCCTCAATTTACCTCGCACTTCTGGAGAGCATTGCACAGTGGGTTAGGCACCCAGATAGACCTCAGCACAGCATTTCACCCTCAGACTGATGGCCAGTCAGAGCGTACAGTTCAGATATTGGAGGACATGCTCAGGGCATGTGTGATTGAATTTGGAGGTCAGTGGGACTAGTTCTTGCCTTTGGCCGAGTTTGCTTACAATAACAATTATCAGTCCAGCATCGAGATGGCTCAATTTGAGGCTTTGTATGGTCGGTGATGTCGTTCTCCTATCGGGTTGTTTGAGCCTGGTAAGGCTAAGTTATATGGCACCGACCTGGTGAGGAATGCTCTAGAGAGGGTGAAGTGGATTCAGGAGAGGCTCCGCACAGCACAGTCCAGACATAAGAGTTACGCGGATCATAGGGAACGTGATGTGTCATTTATGGAGGGAGACAAGATTTTGTTGAAGGTCTCGCCGATGAAGGGTATTATGAAATTCAGGAAGAAAGGAAAGTTGATCCCGCAGTTCATAGGTCCTTTCGTGGTGTTGAGGCGAGTTGGGGAGGTTACTTATGAGTTAGCCTTACCTCCCAGCTTATCAGGAGTTCATCCGATCTTTCATGTATCCATGCTCCGGAGGTACCACGCCGAGTTCTCTCACGTGGTTGATTTCAGCATGATTCAGTTGGATGAGAGGTTAGGCTACGAGGAGCAGCCAGTTGCTATTGTTGATAGACAGGATTACTAGTTGAGATCCAAGAGAGTATCTGCCGTAAAGGTCCAGTGGAGGGGCCAACCTGTCGAGGAGGCGACTTGGGAGTCTGAGGAGGACATGCGGAGCAGATATCCGCACTTATTCAGCACTTCAGGTATGATTCTAGACCCGTTCGAGGACGAACGTTTGTTTAAGAGGTGGAGAATGTAACAACCCGACCGGTCATTTTGCGTTATCGGATCCCGTTCCCCTAAATGAAACTTCCCATAGTGGCTTATTATGATTTATGACTTGTGGGGATGGGTGGTTTGGGATTCAGAAGTTTTTAGAGCAGTATAGGAACACTTAGTTCCTTAAGGATGGCCTTGTTGGCCAAGTTTGACTTTGGCCAACATTTTTGAGCAAACGACCTCGGAATCGAGTTCCGACAGTTCCATTAGCTTCGTATGATGATTTCAGACTTGGGCGTATGTTAGAAATGGGTTGTGGATGACACGGGGGCATTTGGGCGCCCAATATCGAAATAAGAGTTTTCTTAAGTTCATAATTTGGGTTGGAACGTGTTTTTGTGTTATCGAAGTCCGAACGGAATTTCCGAGATCGGGAATAGTTCCGTTATATAATTTATGACTTGCCTGCAAAATTTGGTATCATTCCGAGTAGTATAGGTCAGTTCGTCGCATTGATATCGAATCAAGAACTTGAAGTTCTTAAGTTTTGATTCTAGGGGTTTTAAGGGGTGATTCTGAGTTTAGCATTGCTTTGGTTGTTCTGAAGGCTTAAGCGAGTCCGTATTATAATTTGGTACTTGTTGGTATGGTTGGACGGGGGCTCGGGTGGGCCCAGTTGCCTCTCGGGCACCAAACGAGGCCAAAAACCAACTGCAATGGTTGATGGTGCACCTAATCTGGTGTGACCGCAGGTGCGGTTGCCCAGACGGATGTGCGGGACCGCTCATGCGGTACCAGCCTCGCAGGTGCGACCCCCGGCGGGCAGGCCATTTCTCGCAGGTGCGGATAAAGTTCCGCAAGAGCAGAGCCGCAGGTGCGATTCCTCTCCGTAGGTGCGGGCCCAGGACTCCTTGTCCATTTCCGCAGGTGCGAGCCTTGGCTCGCAGGCGCGAGACCGCAGGTGCGGTCCTTGAGCCGCAGGTGCGGAACCACTGTTAGGCAGTGTGTTTCTTTTAAATACGGGATTTTGTTCATTTTCTTCATCTTTTCCACCATTGTCGACCTAGGGAGTTTAAGGAAGGGCCAATTCACCTAGCTACTAAAGAGGTAAGTAAATTCTACCCTAGTACTTGTTTAATACATGAACTACCAAGTAAACTAGCTACTAAATTAGTGAAAATTAAGAATTTGGGTAGTAACCTAGAAATTTCGGGAATTTAGAGAATTACCCATCAATTTGCTATGAAATCAAGTAAAAATCATATATTAATGATCCTTAGGCTATGGGTGAGTGTTTCCTTCGAGAATTTTTGGAATCCGAGTGTGCGGGCCCGGGGGCGAATTTTGGGATTTCTTCAAGAATGATGAATTTACTAAATAAGTAGGAGAATTTCCATACTTTGAGCATGAATTGATATAATTGTATAACATTTGGCTAGTTTCGAGTCCTCGGGTGTAGAGTTCGGAGTTTTGGGCGCGTTATTGGTCCGAGAAGTAGATTTGACACGAGGTGAGTCTCCTTTCTAACCTTGTAAGAGGGAATTGTCCCCATAGGTGATCTAAATGCTATGTGTTGTTGTTTGCGGGGGCTACGTACGCACAAAGTGACAAGAGTCCGTACGTAGAGGCTATTATTGATATGTCCGGGTAGTTAGACTCACATCATGCCTTGTATTCTTTCCTGTAATGCATTATATGTTATGAACTCATGTTATATGTAGTATCGTTTCCCTGAGATCTTATAGAATTGGGTAATTGGAAGAAGTTGTTTATTGAAAGCAACTCTTGAGGACTATTGTGTGTGCATGTGACCGCTTCACAATTTATATTTCGCGAGCGGAGTGTGACTTTCCCCCACTCTCATGGGAGCGGGCCGTAGGCCACGGCGGATTGAAAGACGCACTTATGGTTCGGGCCGTTCGACCCTCGACAGTGTGCATGTATGATTATGGCAAAGTTGCACTTATGGTTCGGGTCGTTCAACCCTCGGCAATGCACATATATGGTTATCTTATGGCTCAAACCTGTTGTCCTTACCCCGTATGCGCATGCTAGATTGTTACTAATTCCACGGACATTGATTTGACAGATAATTGGGGAAAATGAGGTAGTAATTGTGTATTTACTTCCAACACTTACTTGGATCTTGTGCCTTATATGTATTTGCCGTTTATTTCCCTTACATGCCTACCGCTTTCATCATATACTGTTAAAGTTGTGCTCTGTTATTCGTGAACTGCCCAGATTCAACAAGTCTTTTAATCAGTAGGCAAACTGATTAGGACTCTATTGCCTCGCCTTAACACAATGCTCCCTATATCTTCTTGTTATACTCACCTAGATATCCTGCTCTAGGACCTTTCTGAAATGTCTGAAATCGTGTTGTTTGAAACGTACTAGTTGTTTGCTTATTTGTAGAGGGAAATTTGAGCCCCCTTAATTGTTCTTTTACTTGACAGTCCTAATTGTTTTAATTGTCGCCTATATTTTTCTCCTTAAGTACCTTAGGAAAGTCTAGAATTGCCTAAACTAGAGGTCATAAACCTCCAGGGCCATAAGGAAGGGACGGGTAATGCACGCATAGAGTTCTTTTAATCAATAATCGCTTACATAATCACTAAGGGAAGGGTAATTGGGTAGTAAAGGATATGATGTGACCGCTTAATCACTTACATAATAATGCCACATGTAAACCCTCTAGTTGAGAAAGGTTTACTGATTATTGCATAGATGTTATCCTATAGGCTAATAAACCTAGGACTTCCCTTATTCTTTTAATACATATGTGTGCTTAGACTTCTTTATTTGCTTAACGACTAATTCACAAAATATGTTTGACCAGGACCCATCGTTATGGACCTTGAGGGGTGCCTAACACCTTCCCCTCAAGGTAATTTCAAGCCCTTACCCAATCTCTGGTGATGTAAATCGGTTTATATGAGTTATTTGCAATAGGTGCCCTAACGCACCTTAAACCCGTTAGGTGGCGACTCTTAAAATTCTATACCCCTTTCCCAAAAGGAAATAAGTTGTCCCAAAGAATGTTGAAACCCTGACTTCCGCTGCAAAGAGGAAAAAGGGGGCGCGACAGCATGTCCACTCTGCTGGGGATTTTAGGCTTGTACCATAACAAATTTGCTTTGTTAATTAGTCTAAACATGCCATACTTTGTTAATACATGTGCACCCTTTCCTTTTCCCTTTATGTGAACTTAACTGTTTATTTTCAAGTATTTATTTCCTCAATACGAAACTGACTTGTTTCTTTGTTTTCCTTCTTAATGTCTTTCAATTATAAATACTGTATTTATTGCTTTTCTAACTTGCAAATACGTGACAACATGCTATTTGCTGCTGCATAAATCATGCTCAACATCATATTCCACTCGTGCCAAAACAATCCTTTAGCAACGCTTGATGAGTGGTTGCGCTCTTCAAATATATTACCCTTAAATTCAGAAAGGTTTATTTTCGGTAAAACTAGTCGATCAGCGGTGCAATCGACGGTTCTGTGCCTTTCCTCCTTAAGTTGTCCGCTTGAAGGTACCTGACTAGACCCCCATAGTAACCTTACTCTTATTATAACTATGCATGCATCATGGTCAAACCCAGTCGGGTTAGTATGTCGTCCGCATAATAACCCTTTAAGACGAACCTTATCCAAAGTCTACCGGGATTTCCATAATCCCAATGGACGCAACCACGTTTTGTGTATTAATTTGGAGAACTAAATGCCAATGTGCTAATCGCGAATATATAAATAGTCGAATCAGGTGGGGGAAAAGGGCCTAACCTCTTTGTTTTGCGGAAAATGAAGCACGAGGTCCCCAGATTCGGCATGGTCAGTAACATACCACCATTGCTACCGGACTGGCGGGAGGATCTTCCCTCATGTGGCAAGAAACATGTGAGAAAATACTTGGGTAATTTACCTTCCCTGTTAGACATCCAACCAAAAAACATGAAGATTGAAACTGCAACCTTATTCTGGGACAGTGACAGGGCCGTGTTTCGTCTTGGGGATATAGAAATGACACCACTCCTGGAAGAAATTGGGGGATTTACTGGACTGCCTTGGGACAGCCCTGGGCTATTGGTACTAGAGAACTGCACTGGTAAGGGGTTCTTAAAGATGATGGGTTTAAATAAGAATGTTGACTTGGAGTGCCTGAAGAAATCCAATATACCCTTCGATTATCTATATGAGAGATACGTTCATAGCAAGTCTTACCGTCTGTTCCATGATGAGTTTTCTATCACTTCTCTGGGTTACATCCATCGCAGAGTTTTTGTATTCATTGTAATCTTCTTGGGTATAATAGTGTTCCTAATGAAAAGGGAAAGAATCCACAGTAGACTGGCCATGGTCGCCAAGACTTTAATAGAGGAAATCGAGGGACAGACATACACCATAGTCCCTATGATTATAGCCGACATCTACCGGGATCTGGACCGCTGTCAAAAAGGGTTTAAGCATTTCGAGGATTGTAATCTGCTACTACAACTGTGGTTATTGGAGCATCTTCAAAAGGGTTAGTATCGCCAGGAATTTCAGCGAAGGGCTTGGAACGATCATATTTCCATCCATCACCCTAAGCTAATGACTTACATTCCGGACAGGTTTTCTCAACCGGAAAGTGCCAAATAATGGGTCGCGTTCTTCGACAATTTCACTTAAGAGCAAGTACAGTGGATGTTTGAATGGTTCCCTACTGACGAGTTCATCATCAGGTCCAGGGACGCTCCTCACTTAGTGTTGATTGTGCGGGGAATACACCCCTATGTTCCCATTAGGGTTATGAGGCAAGCAGGCAGGAAGTAGGTCATACCACGGGTTCTGAAGATGAGCCATTTCAGAGCAGACTTTCAAGACGATGACATCCCTTACATGTGCCAAGCTCAGCATATGTGGCACTGCACGATCATTGTAGAGAAGAACACCATTGAGCCAGACAGGTATCACGCAGGGTGTGCACCCTTATACCTGGCATGGTTAGAAGACAACCTAGATGGGACGGTGAAGCCAGGAATCGGTTGGGGAAATAGGATCATAGATGAAGATGACGAGGCCCGAGTCAAATACAACAGATTGCGCAAAAAGGATCATGATTTCGAGACTGAACATCGGGAGATACACGAGACAATTATGAGTCTGATCAATGAATGGAAGGAGATTTCTATCACCTCCAATAGAAGGTTAGAATATCTGAAGCAAGGTTTGGTGGAGCTGGAGGGCAAAATCATAAAGAGGATCGATAACTGCCAAAATGCTGAAGGAAGTGAAGGAGGACATTTAGCCAGAGCCTACCTACTGCTGGGTCTTTGCGAGCTGGGGAATCTGGTTGATGGAGTTAGAAAGATCAAGTCCGGGGAAGAACCTTCTGGGACCAAATAGATTAGATTTACTTGCTTTTCTTAATGTAATAAGGCCAAGTTCCAATAGTGACTTATCTTTATCATCTTAGTATTGCTTTGGGATTAGTCTGTTTTTATATTAATGAAATGAGGCATTTATCGACATCTAAGTTCTCCAAATCAATTTGTCGCTAGGCCTACCTCGGGAACAATGAGGCTCCCCAATTAGGACGCGAATTTAAATTTATGCAATATGTGTTTAAATACTGCAAATACTCTTTTCAGAATTATTACTGACTTGGCTACATTTTGTTTTTCTTTCTTTATTTTTGATTATTCCCATTCCCCAAAAGGTTGGTTCGTGCATACTGGCCTTATTAGCTTATCACACAAGATCCAGGGGCCCTCCACCTTCTCCTCCTCCTAGTCCACCAAAGGGAAAAGGAAAAGCAAAGATGGAAGATTTGAACAACACCAGAAAAGAAAACACTACACATGTTGAGCATGCAGAAGCTTCTGATGGTCGGGGTACTTAGGCCCTAAACGATGCAGTTTCACGGCTTGAACAGAAAATACTGGAACTCCGGGGTAAGCTCGAGCATGTCTGGAATGTAGCGAACCTATCCTTCTTACTCAGTGTCCCATACGTCAACCATGCAAACACCCAAAACCCTGCACCACCTCAAAACACACCCAAAAAGCGCCCACAAAATCCTCCTACACCTCACCATTATAAAACCCCACCACAAAATCAAACTATCCCACCACAATACTAGCAAAACACCTATCCCACTTCGCAAAATACTCCGCCAGTCATTCCCGAACACCAGAACTCCACCAATGATCATCACTATACCCAAAATCCATGTCACCAAAGTAATCCCATATATGTGGAGACCCTACCTCACTCCACTCAACCCATATCCTATGCACCAGAATCTGCTGAGAAGGACATGCTCATTAAGAACCTGGCCGAGGAACACAAGAAGTTGACCAGTGAGGTTCAAGGCGTAGAAGGAGGAAATTGGATAGAAGGTTTGAATTATGAGGATCTATGCATACAGCCAGATGTAGAACTGTCGGAGGGTTACAAACCTCCCATGTTCGAAATGTTTGATGGAACAGGTGATCCTAGGGTTCATCTGAGGACTTACTGTGAGAAGCTTGTAGGGGTCGAAAAATATGAAAGGATCTAGATGAAGCTTTTTATAAGAAGTATTACAGGAGATGCTTTGTCCCGGTACATCAGCCAGGATCCTAAGAAGTGGGCCAACTAGGTGAGTATGGCATCTGATTTCATGGACAGATTCAGGTTCAACACAGAAAATGCGCCAGATGTCTTCTACATTCAGAATCTTAAGAAGAACCGTACTGAGACATTCCGCGAGTATGCTACTCGTTAAAGATCAGAAGCAGCCAAAGTCAGGCCGACACTGGACGAGGAACAGATTAACAAATTCTTTCTCAGAGAATAGGACCTGCAGTACTATGAGAGGTTGGCTATTATTGAAAACCATAAGTTCTCTGATATCATCAAACTCGGGGAAAGAATCGAAGAGGGCATCAAAAGCGGGATGGTAATGAACTTTGAGGCATTACAGGACATTAAAAAAGCATTACAGTCAGGGGGTATATCAAAGAAGAAGGATTCGAGAACAATGATGGTCGTCCAAGCACCCAAAACTCCACTTGTATATCAAACCTCCCCACTTACATACCAAGCACCTCCACCCACATATCAACCCTCACCTCCCAGATATTCCCAACCAACCACTACTTATCACACCTATAACTCCCAACCATCTCATTTTCAATCACCTCCCAGTCATCAAAATTACCCAAGACCTCGACCTAACTTTGATCGCATACCACCAAAACAATACACTGCCATCGCTGAACCCATTGACCAGTTGTATGAAAGGTAGAAGGTTGCTGGTTATATCACTCATATCCCTGCTTTGGCCCTGAAGAACTCATCCCAATGGGTCAACCCAAATAAGTCATGTGCACATCATTCTGGCATGAAAGGGCACACTATTGACGAGTGCCACACATTGAAATATAAGATCCATATATTGATTGATAATAAGGTCATTCAGGCAAATGAAGCTGAACCCAACGTCCGCAACAATCTCCTCCCATATCATAGGGGTAAAGGTATCAATATGATAGAAACATATGAGGAATGGGATCCAGAGGGATCAATTGGACTTATCAAAGAGGGTGACGATCCCAAAAGACTTTCCGTCACACTCAACCCCATCATAGTACAGATACAGCAGCCATTGGAGGTCAAGGTAACTACATCAGTACCATTTGAAATTGAGGTAGCACCGCCTGCAACTACACTTACTCCATTCGAGGTGGAAGTAGCCGCATCATTTATAGTAACAATATCAACCACATCGCCTTTCGACACCAAGGTTGTACCATGGGATTATGTGGGTGAAGCTAGGAGAAAAGGAAAGACTAAAACGGAAGAATCTGGCACCGCGCAAGGGATGACCAGAATAGGAAGAGTCTATACACCCAAGCATTTGGGAGAATTCAACAAGCAGGCCTCTAACAGACTGCCCATTATTGAAACATGCACAGATGACCTCTAGAGGAAAGTGCAAGCGAGGAAGTATTCGGTCATCGACCATCTGAACAAGACTCCTGCTCAAATATCTATCATGTCGTTGTTAGAGAATTCAGAAGTACACAGGAATGCTCTCCTAAAGGTGTTGAGTGAAGCATACGTGCCTACCAACATCACCGACAGAGAAATGGCTAATATGGTGGGGAAGGTGCTGGAAAGTCACAAAATTACCTTCCACAAGGATGAGTTGCCACCTGAGGGTTTGGATCACAACATGGCATTGCATATTATAGTGCAATGTGAAGACACTTTCATTACCAGGGTTCTGATCTATAGGGGATCATGTCTCAATATTTGCCCATTAACAACACTGAAGAGGTTGGGGAAAGGCCTGTATGAGATCCGAGAGGGGACTATGAATGTAAAGGCGTTCGACGGGTCTCAGAGAGCTACCATCGGGGAAATTAATCTTTGTCTTCAGATGGGTCCTACGTGGTTTGATGTCGAGTTTCATGTGCTGAACATATCGACATCATACAACCTATTGTTGGGATGACCATGGATACATGCCGTTGGGGCTGTAGCATCGACTTTGCATCAGGCAGTGAAGTTCGAATGGAACCACCAAGAGGTGATTATCCATTGATATGGGAGCAACCCCATTTACACCTGCCAAACCATCCCAGTGGTTGAAAATAGAAGGAGTCTAGGTGGAGAAACTTATCATCATAACGAGCGGGTCAACGCAATCGATAAAGATAAGTGGTGGGATATCAAGATAGCAAGCATGATGAACTGGAGAGTGTATGAGCCTGGAAAAGGTCTTGTTAATAATCTTCAGGGTATCACCAAACCAATACAACCAAAGTGCCATGGTAACACTTTTGGGCTGGGATACCGATACACCTGGCAAGAGTATAGAAACTGGTCACCACCGTGGCATGGTCCGTACTATCCACTTGGGTAGCCTGTACACACCTGAGTCAGACTTTCCAACATACCGACATTATATGGGGATCAGAGGAGGAAGAAGCATTAGCCGCCTTGAGGAACCTGTTCCTGGAAGATGATGACATGGACTGTTGTGTTATTTTTGAGGAGGAGGGGGAGGAAAGCCCTACCATCCAATCTGTGGAGAGAGGATCATTCCTCAAGAATTGGACTGTTTGACCATACATGTCCGAAGAGTCCCGGGGTAGCAAGGCTAAACAGCGTTATTTATTTTACTTTCTGAAAAATGATGATGATTTCCCCTTTTGCGTATTTGTTTTAAATAATGTTTCCAAATGTTCCAAAAACGATGTGTTAATTATTGAAAATCGCATTTTGTTTGACTCTTTTAATAAATCGATGTTTACTATTACCATTTTCTCTCATATCTTTATCTATACAGCATTACTATATCATATCTCGATGGACCGACAACTGTGACATGTAATAAGACAACGCAACAAAAGGATAGTGATTCGGAATAAGAAGATGTCATACCCCATGAAATCGTCAGAGAAGTGGAAGACTTTGAAAACAAGCCTAAATCAAGTCAGAGATGTTTTATCCATCTAACTGGGGCAGAATTTTGAGGAGGAACCTCAAAATTCTATAGCAAGAGAAGCTGCAATGTCTCGGATCGTGTCACAATCACTGGTTCATCTAACCAATTTCTTAAAATATATTTTTATCACGTCTTTGAAAACTATTCATGCATGCTTGTGAAATAACTATGTCTAGCAAACGCTATCCCTAATGATTTGAACAGGGCCTTGAGACTGAGCAAAGCAAGTCAAGAAAATGGAGCCACGAAGCGACCTCCCTCCTACAGAACTCACAATTCTTCTTTGAATACAGGAACGAAGAATATGCACACCTCGGACTCACAACCTTCATAACAACCACGATACTGAATCCACGTCCAGCTAAGAAATACTCTGCTATCATATGCTATTTGTTCTATCTGCATGAGACTAAGCTTTGTCTCAACCTTTCATGAGGCTAAGCCCCGCCTTCTCTTTGCATAAGGCTAAGAATTGCCTTTCATTTTCATGAGGCTATGGCCCGCCTCCTCTTTGCATAAGGCTAAGCATTGCCTTTATCTGCATGAGGCTAAGCCCTGCCTCCATATCTGCATAAGGCTAAGCTCTGCCTTCTATTTGCATGGGACTAAGCCCTGTCCCAAATCCTGCATGAGGCTAAGCCCTGCCTCCATATCTGCATAAGGCTAAGCTCTGCCTTCTATTTGCATGGGACTAAGCCCTGTCCCAAATCCTGCATGAGGCTAAGCCCTGCCTCCATATCTGCATAAGGCTAAGCTCTGCCTTCTATTTGCATGGGACTAAGCCCTGTCCCAAATCCTGCATGAGGCTAAGCCCTGCCTCCATATCTGCATAAGGCTAAGCTCTGCCTTCTATTTGCATGGGACTAAGCCCTGTCCCAAATCCTGCATGAGGCTAAGCCCTGCCTCCATATCTGCATAAGGATAAGTTCTCCCTTCTATTTGCATGGGACTAAGCTCGGTCCCAATTCCTGCATGAGGCTAAGCCCTGCCTCTATATCTGCATAAGGCTAAGCTCTACCTTCTATTTGCATGAGACTAAGCCCTATCCCAAATCCTGCATGAGGCTAAGCCCTGCCTCCATATCTCCATAAGGCTAAGCTCTGCCTTTTATTTGCATGAGACTCAGCTCTGTCTCCACCTTGCATGAGGCTAAGCATTGACTTTTACTTGAATAAGCGTAAGCACTGCCTTCTACTTGCACGAGACTAAGCTCTGTCTCCACCTTTCATGAGGCTAAACTCTGCCTCCTATTTTCATAAGGTTAATCATTGCCTTTTATTTGCATGAGACTAAGCCCCGTCTTAATCTTTGCATGGGACTAAGCCTTGTCCCGAACTTTGCACGAGACTAAGCATTGTCTCTCTGGCACTATCTATGTTCCCTGATTTCGGGCCAAGCGCTGCCCTCAACTTCACAAGACTAAGCCTTGTCTTGTTACTCTTAGCATCATATTGTTGCATTTCATGGGCTGAAATATCGCCAACTCATCCTAAGGCATCATAGTCTGAGGAATCATCTTCATAGCCGGAAGACACCATGTCATGGCCGGCCTGAGTATCTCTCAAATTTGCATATCATTATTCAAAGGCGTCATGGTTCGGAGGCACCATTTCCATGGCCCGATAACATCATTTCATGGCCTGCGAATGTCACGACCCAAACTAGAGGATCATGACTAGCACTCGGGCCATACTTGCCGAGCACCAACGTACATTTTATCTAACCTTATTTATTATCTTTAAGGGCTGACAAGATCAATATAAATGGTAGATATGGATCATGACCATACATCACATGGGATGACAAGAGCGCTAAGAAACTATTTAGAAGGTACCAGCTACAACGCTGCCATGAAAGACTATACTACAAAAATTAGCCAACAAGGCATACCAAACTATACATGAGTCGACACATGTCTATGAGCCTCTAAAGAAGCATAAGTAATGCAACATAGCCAGAGCAGGGCCCCGACATACCCACAATATCTATAATAAAAATGCATACCAAGACCACGACAAGTCCGGAGAAGGGCTCTCGCCTATAACTGCTGAATTGGAAAGCCTACTGTGGAAGGGGAGCTGCGTCTACCTATCTATCAAGACCTGCAGCACGATATGCAGCGTCCACAAATAAAAGGATGTCAGTACGAATAATGTACTGAGTATGTAAGGCAGAAAAGCATAAGTAAGAACAGTAATGTAAATGGGGATAGAGAATATACAACATGTAACATCTGGGTACCTCTGAGGGCTACTGACATGAAATGCGTGATACATACATATATATACATAAACCTTTAAAACATTTACCTCTGTGGGCATCATCATCATCATATCGTACCCGGCCGTAATAGGCTCGATAAAATGTATCCGGCCACGTGGAGCTCGGTAAAACCCAGCTGATTAGTGGTTGCACAATACGTGTCATACCCGAATGACTGTAGTGCGGCTCAGTAGAGTAAAATTGATACGTATATATACCATGCATGCAGGACTCATTGGAATCATATTCTGAACCTTTCGGAGTGACGTAAGGTCGATATTCTCCGTACATTATTAAGACTAACTCTTCATCAAGAATCTTATAAGGATCAGGAAGTACCAACAACATTGATAAAATAAAAATAAGAGAAGAAACATCAACATCAATTGTTCCACAAGAAGGGAAACAGTGTAAGTATTGCTAGCTTCTAAGAGTAGAGTATATTTGGAAGCTCGTTCATTGCATTATGTACAATCGGAGTCGTGCAAAAGAAGGAAAGGGATATCCTAACATACCTTGTATATACTTCCCCAACCTCAAGCTATGCAAATGTCATGACTCCTTAATCTACAATAAGAGAAACAACACTATCATTATCGTTTAAGCGTCGTAGCTATTATGTATCGACCATAACATATTTTACGATGAAACGAACATCACCTCCCTTATATATATGACTTCACACAAGTCAAAAGAATCACACCACAGACCAAACAATATCAATAATAATCATATTGAGCCTCCCAAAACAGTCCACACACAACCTAATAACTTCATACATAAGACGACCACCGTAGTCGTGTCAAACGACCCGAAAATGTTACGACGAATGACTCATCCCAAAAACCTACATATATATGGTGTTTCTCCACACCCTTCCTCCTACAAAACTCCACAAAATAGTAGTAAACCACGCAGCCCAACAGCAACACAAAACAGTCCGCAAAACAGTCCGCCATAAGTGAATAGCTCGAACTCACGGCTTCCGATCACCATCCCATGAGTTCTTACAAGTATAGAACGAATTACCATGACTTTACAGCATAAAAAATGGATGAATGATAGCAGTATGCTTACCTTACTTGTTTGATAACTCAGCCATTCCCTTGGTTCTTCAAACTCTAGGTTTTACCCCCAATTAGAACTTGAAAGAGAAGGAAAATCAATTAGGGTTTGTGGATAATTTTTGGAGGAAGTTTGCAAGGGTTTAGGTCTGGTTATTTGTGATATATAATGAGGGTTATATTACAGGAGATAACGCTTTAAATAGGTTCTTTGGCCGACCCAAAATTGCCTATTTTTGGGCTATCATTTAACCAAGTAGGTGACACACCTACTTGTCACCTAGCAGCCTACGCAGTCTCGCAACAATGCCTATATCTCTCTAATACGATGTCGCATTGATAAACGGTTTAATACGTTGGAAACTAGACTCATAGATCTTCAATGTAGTGGGTATATCACCCTGTAATTCTAATATTATTGGGAGAAAATCTTTAATATTTGACTTAAACTTTAAGTAAAATTATGAACCTAAGTTGCGACAACTCTTGTCGACTTTTGTTTCATAACTCATTTTACTTCAAGACTATTATACATATATTATATGATTCAAATAACTTGAAATATAACATCTTGAGAATATTATGCACCCCTAGGTTTACCCAAGAATACGAGTTACAACATCCTTGATTCGTTTAACTTCTAATACTTGATAATCACCCTTATACACTCTTGTATCATTTAGTATAAATAGGATTAACTTCTTATCATTTCAAAGATAATCTCTTCTTAGATTTACGTCGACTACGTTATGACATGAATCAACGTACATGAATATGGGTTGTAACACCCTCTCCCTCTCCCCCTTAGGAACATTCGTCCTCGAATGTAGGGGTTTATGGGGAGCCTAAATCATCGTGGATTCCAACGGAAATTTCGGGCCGAGTTTTCCCCTATAAAATGGATAACTAGACAAAATTTCAAGCAGTTAAACCCAACGTATAGTCTCACAAGGCTATACCAAGCATTATGGATATGTACATTATCTGTATATCACCATTGTGAATTAAGGAAGAGTATTCTCAAGCTACTACTTACCTCATAGAGCCATTTCACCTTCTAATGCATCCTACGTCCCCCCGACATCCTCGTTATCATGAATCTGGAACAAGTAAGGGTATTTAGAATTCACCTCCTCTTCTTCTCCCCATGTAATTTCTTCCATGTTCTTGTTCCTCCACATTACTTTGACGGAAGCTACATCCTTTGTTCTCAGCTTGCGGACTTGTCGATCTACTATATCCACTTGCACTTTTTCATATGATAGATCCACTGTAACTTGTACATCTTTGATTGGGACGACCCGAGAAGGGTCTCCAATATATTTCCTCAACATAGATACATGGAATACCGGGTGGACAAATTCCAATTCGGACGACAATTCTAACTCATAAGCAACCTGTCCAATTCGTCGAAGAATTTTTTACGGACCGATATACCACGGACTCAACTTAACCTTCTTCCCAAAACGCATAACACCCTTCATTTGCAAGATCCTCAAAAAAACCCAATCACCAACCTCAAACACCAGATCACGACGTCGGACATCAAAATAGGACTTTTGCCTGCTTTGCGTTGTCCTCAACCGCTCTTGTATCAGTTTCACCTTCTCAATGGCTTGGTGAACCAAATCATTCCCATATAGTTGTGTTTCACCGACTTCAAACCATCCAAGTGGGGATCTACATCTCATACCGTATAGTGCCTCGTACGGGGCCATTTTAATATTGGAATGGTAGCTATTATTGTAGGCAAATTCTATGAGTGGAAGATGCTAATCCCAGTTCCCCTTGAAATCCAGAACACATGCTCGTAGCATATCTTCAAGTGTCTGAATGGTACGTTCAGCCTGTCCGTCAGTCTATGGATGGAATGCAGTGCTGAGATTCACTTGTGTGCCTAAACCCTTCTGAAAAGACCTCCAAAAGTTAGCCGCAAATTGTGATCCTCGATCTGATATAATAGATATCGGCACACCATGAAGCCTAACAATCTCCTTGATATACAACTTCGCATAATCTTCAGCTGTGTAAGTTGTCTTAACTGGCAGAAAATGGGCACATTTTGTAAGTCGATAAACTATCACCCATATGGAGTCAAACTTATGATAAGAGCAAGGTAATCCAATAATGAAGTCCATATTAATCACCTCTCTTTTCCAGGTAAGAATCTCTATATTCTGAAGCATTCCACTGGGTTTCTGATGTTCGATTTTTACTTGTTGACAATTAGGGCATTGGGCTACAAATTCTGCAATAGTCTTTTTCATGTTATCCCACCAATACTGCTCCTTAACATCATGATACATCTTTGTCGAGCAAGGATGGATGGAATATTAGGATTGATGAATTTCAATCATAATCTTCTCTCTCAACCCTGCCACATCAGGCACACATAACCGGCCCTGGTATCTCAATGCCCCATCTGCTCCGATTTCAAAAGCCGTAATTTTACATTGTTGAATGCTCTCTCTCAATCATACAAAGGTAGGATCTTCATATTGCCATGCTTTTACCTCAGCTACCAAAGATGATGCTGATGTATTATGTACAGTAACCCCTCTGTCATTAGAGTCTAATAATCTAATTCTCATATTGGCTGGCTGATGAAGCTCTTTAGTCAACCCTTGTCTACCTGCATCAATGTGTACTAAGATTCCCATTAACTTACGACTGAGAGCGTCTGCCACAACATTGGATTTACCGGGATGGTACAATATCTCGACATCGTAATATTTCAGTAATTCAAGCCACCTACGCTGCCTCAAATTAAACTCCTTCAGCTTGAAGATGTATTGTAAACTCTTGTGATCTGTGTAGATGTCAACATGGACGCCGTATAAGTAGCACCGCCATATCTTCAAAGCATATATTACTGCAGCCAATTCAAAATCATGGGTCGGGTAATTCTTTTCATGCTTATTCAATTGTTTTGATGCATAAGCAATCACCTTCCCACGTTGCATAAATACGCACCCCAAACCTATACCTGAGGCATCACAATATACCACATAACCTTCTGTTCCTTCTGGGAGAGTGAGCATTGGCGCAGATGTCAATCGATTCTTTAACTCCTGAAAACATCATTCACAAGCGTCAGACCACTGGAACTTAGTATCTTTCTGTGTTAACTTAGTCAATGGTGCTGATATAGAGGAAAACCCTTCTACAAATTGCCTATAATATCCTGCTAGCCTCAGGAAGCTGCGGACTTCTGATGGTGTTGTAGGTTTCGGCCAATTCTTTATTGCATTGATCTTTTGAGTATCGACACTAATACCCTCGTCAGATATCACATGGCCAAGGAATGCTACAGAGTTCAGCAAGAATTCACATTTGGAGAGCTTAGCATATAACTTACGTTCCTGAAGCGTCTGTAATACAATCTGCAAGTGGCCCGCATGTCCCGCCTCAGAGCGAGAATACACCAAAATATCATCAATGAATACGATCACGAACACATTAAGATAGGTCCTGAATACAGTATTCATGAGATCCATAAAAGCTGCTGGGGCATTTGTTAGCCCAAACGACATCACCAAAAACTCAAAGTGCCCATACCCTGTACGGAAGGCCGTCTTTGGAATATCCTTCTCCTTAACCCTCACCTGATGATACCCTGAACGTAAGTCAATCTTGGAGAAATACTTGGTACCCTTGAGTTGATCATACATGTCGTCAATCCTTGGAAGTGGGTACTTGTTCTTTATAGTAAACTTATTCAACTGTCGATAATCAATACACATCCTTAACGACCCATATTTCTTCCGCACGAACAGGATTGGCGCACCCCAAGGTGAAGTGCTAGGCCTAATAAAGCCCTTATCTAGCAAGTCCTTCAACTGCGCCTTCAACTCTTGCAACTCTGCCGGGGCCATCCCATATGGAGGAATAGATATGGGTTGAGTGTCAGGCAATACATCAATGCTAAACTCAATCTCCCTTTCAGGAGGAAGGCCGGGGAGTTCATCAGGGAAAACATATGGAAATTCATTGACCATGGGGATTGATTATAGAGTAGGCGACTTCGTCTCCGCATACCTAACACAAACGAGATGATAAATGTACCCTTTTAGATCATCTTCCTTGCCTTAAGATAGGAAATAAACCTACATTTCGGCGTAGCAATGTTCCCTTTCCATTTGATGACATGTTCATCATGAAGTTGAAACCTAACCATCTTCGTACGACAATTAACATTTGCATAGCATGAAGCCAACCAGTCCATTCCCATTATCACGTCAAAATCAACCATTTCTAATTCAAATAAATTCTCCGAGGTTTGATGACTACAAATCATCACTGTACAATCTCTATATACCCTTCTAGAAATCACAAAATCTCCTATCGGAGTAGATACCGCAAGTGGTTTACTTATCAATTCAGGTTCAACGCAAAACTTATTAGCCACAAAGGTGTAACATATGATAATGTAGATCCCGGATCAATCAACGCATATAAATCGTAAGAAAACACAGAAAATATACCTGTCAACATCCTGAGACGACTCAAGATCCTGTCGACCTAATAGATCATATGTTCGATTCTTAGCACCACTCAAACTCGCCAGTGCACCTCTACCTCTACCACGACCTGTCGACTGCTGAAAACCCCGTGCTGGAGGTCGAACTGAGGAGGAAGAACCAGACACAGATCCAGTTGGCTGAGCCATACCACCACTATCTCTGTTAGGACAATCCCGCATCATATGGCCAGGCTGTTCGCAAGAATAGCACGCATCAGAACCTCGACGGCACAGTCCAAAGTGGGCCTTGCCGTAGTAATCACAATGGGGTGTTGGGGGTCTCGTCTGACTAGTATCCCTATGATATTGTGAGCCTGATGTCCGTGAACTATGACCTGGACTAGAATAGGTAAATCGTTCATACCAAGGCCTCTAAAACTGTGGAGGAGCACCAGATACATGTGACGCCGAACTCCTTGAAGACTGGGGCCTAACACTACCTCTGAAGTCATAAGAATACCCTACAAATCTCGCCCTCTTATGCTGGCCCCTATCCTGCTCCCAATATGTCGTTTGCTGGCGCTTACGATTCTCTAGGGTCTGGGTATAAGCCTAAATACGGGAAATATCCATGCCCTCCACCAAGGAGGCTGTCGTGCACTCATTTATCAGATGTGGTCCCAACCCGTTCACGAACATATGCACCCTATCACTCATCTCGGTCACCATATGAGGAGCATATCTTGCTAAAGAATAAAACTGCATGATATACTCTCGCACACTCATATTACCTTGTCTAAGGTTCAAGAACTTATCAGCTCTAGCTCATCGTATCTCAATTGGCAAATAGTGATGAAGAAACGCCTCAGAAAATTCCTTCCACACAACTGGAGGGGCGTTCAGACCCCTAGATCTCTCCCAACTATCATACCAGAAAATCGCTAAATCCCCTAATCGATAAGAAGCCAACTCTACTGCCTCTGTATCTGTAGCATGCATGGGTCCGTCTTGGGGTCTGATCCGGTAAACCCTGGAGGGTATAGATTAATAAAATCACGAACTCTTGTACTATCCGATTTATCAACAACACCAGTATTTTGCCTCTAAGCCTGAGCAGCTACCAAGCTAGTCAACAACTGCACCGCACTCCGCATATCCTCTAGATAAGACGGAGTAGATGAGGTATGAGACGACATCTCACTCTGAGCCTCACTTTGGCCTGCTCTTGCTTGAGGCACCTGACCGGTACCCTTTCTCGCAGCTATATAAAGCTGTCTACTAATCTCTTGCTTCCTAGTCGAAGGAAATGCTGAAAAAAACAAGGTTAATATAAGATACGAACACTAAAGACTCAACTCTACGTACGATCTAGATTCAGGAAGAAGGAAACAACCCAAGATGTCATGTAGTATCCGGATTATAAATGTGGCACGCTACACATCCATAATCAAGAGTCTACTAGACACGGCTCATAGACAACCCCTAGGACAGATGTAAGGACCCATAAAAATCGGTAGCCACAATGATACCCTATTGGATTCCTATGTTGTTATAGCTGTAGAAATTCTTCGCGGCGAGCAAGCAGACTTTTTGGATTAAAAATACCCTACGAACATAAAGGAAGGAAATTCGCAAAGAGGTACAAATCTACGGTCCACTATGCGGTCACAGAACCACTATGCGGACCGCATAATGGCCACAGAGTGGGACAGATCGCTGGCCAATTTGAGGGTGATTATGCGGCCCAAAATGCGATCGTATACCTGTTATGCGGGCTGCATAATCCATCGCATAATTGTCTTGGAGTTTTGCGAGGGGAGTTCTACGGCGCACTATGCGACCGCAGAACAGGTATGCTGGTCGCATACCCGGACAATTTGTTCCTTTTTTTCCCCAGTTGAGGCCATTTCTGCGGCAGGTTTGCGGGACGCATTTCTATTTTGCGACCGCATAGTTGAGTCGGGGCATCCAAATTTCTAATTTTAAACCCGACCCAAATCAATATAAAAGACTTCCCCACCCATTCTAAACTATTTTTCTGACTTGAAAAGTAAGGGAGAGAGGTCCTAGTATAAGAGAAGCTTCCCATATCATCAAGATTCCTCCTCAATCATCACCAAGGTCTTGGGAATAATCACATAGGGATCAAGTTTTACTCACTCAAAGAGGTAAGTTTCTATTGCACCAACTCTAATTCCATTGTTGTATTTAAAGTGGTCCATGGGTGAATAGTTCTTGGGGAGTAAGGATAGGGACCTTGCATGCATATGGATTCTAGGTTATGTGTGGGTAAGTAAAGGCAAAAATAGAAAGAAATGGGGGATGGGACTTTAGCAAATTCGTAATGGGAGTATAATGCTAAATTAAGCTAGGTTTATGATCAAATTCCTAATTAAGACTCGATTGTGTTATTTTGTTGAATAGATTGGAAAGGGTGAAGGGTTCTGGAAGTCGTCGTAGGAATTAGGGATAAACACTCAGTCGAGGTATGTATGTCTAACTCTGACCTTCGTAGGATCGACTTATTGGTGTTCGAGTAATTGGTATGAACCCCTTGCTTTGTTCTATGTGAATTGATTGTCTCAAGGTCTTAAGATGGAAAACTTCTATTTCTTAATTGTCTCTCATGCCTCCGTGTTACTTGAAATGATGAATTATGGTTTTTATGCTTATCCTATTATGGGTATGATTTATCATATGTTGGAACTTGTCTTTACAAGGAAAAGTGTCACTGAATGAATAAAAAGGGAAATAAACTCAACAGTCAAATGCATCCATGTGCTAAGTACTGTGTGATAATTGAGGAGAAAAGAGCGCGAACCGAATAATTAATTGATGAGGTTATGTCCCAAGTGAGATGGCCTAGCCGATGGTGGTATTTACATCGAAATATGGATATAAATTATGATGGTGGATATGTCTCACTGGGATGGCTTAGCCGGTCGGGCCGAGGACGGACTCCGTGTAAAAACGATAAGGTGGTATTACAAGTGTTGGCACTTGGCATTAAAAGGCTAATTAATCAAAAGGATGAAAAGATAAAACAAGAATTCTATGGAACTCTTATTCGTTTTCCTTGATTTCGGTATAATGTTATTTGATTTCTGTGATTGTTTTCCTACTTGTTTACTATTTATTCTACTTAGAGTAGAGTTTGTTCATACATACTAGTACTATTCGATGGTACTAACGTCCCTTTTGTCGGGGGCGCTACATCTTTTAAATGGTTGTAGGTGGCTTTGTAGGAGGTTGAGCTGATCGTAGGTAGTGGTGCCCCTCCTTCCCTCCACAGCTGTCTCGGTGAGCCCCGCTTCTTCACGGGGTCATTTATAATTATGTTGCTATTCTTTTTGTTATGTTTTCACATTTTGAGATATAGTCGGGGCCTTGTCGCCGGCAGGATTTCGTTTGTCTTCCTTATCCCTAGAGGCTCCGTAGGCTCTCAAGTGGGTCATGTATGTTGTTGGGTAGTTTTTGGGTTAACTTATAACTGTAATTCCATCTTATCAAGATTATAATTAGCATGTATGTTTTGGAAGACCTAACTTTTGAAAATCGGTATATAAGGAAGAATGGATTAATATTATGTACGTACACTTTTGCTTTGTTTCCTACTAAAATAAATGATGTTATAACTTAATCATGGGGTGAAAAGGAGATGGGTAGGAAAGGCTAACATGCTTGCTTGACCAGGGTTCACTCGGTTAAGTGCCGGCCGTGCTCCCCGAAATTGGGGCGTGACAAACTTGGTATCAGAGCCTCAGGTTTTAAAGTGTCCTAGGATGTCTCGGAACCGTGTCTGGTAGAGCCCTTATTTGTGATGACCCAAAAGGTCATCCTAAGTAATTCTAGCTAAATCTTTGTTTCGAGGGCCCGAAAGCCTCCGTTAATCTCACCTCGATATGCGTGCGCAGCCCGGGCATGTAGCTGGGAAGCTTCTATGTGAAAATTTGATAAAAATGGAACTTTGAATTGAATAATTGAATAAAGTTGACTTTGGTCAACATTTTTGGTAAACGGACCCAGACCCATGATGTGACGGTCCCAGAGGGTCCGTAGGAAAATATGGGACTTGGGCGTATGCCCGGAATCGAATTCCGAAGTCCCAAGCCCGAGAAATGAATTTGTAAAGAAAATTGTTTTCTGAAAATAATAAAGGATTTTGAAAATGAATTATCATGTGAAAACCGTGTTACCGGACCCGTATTATGGTTTCGGAGCCCGGAGCAGGTTTATTATATGTTATGAGAGTTATCTGTGAAATTTGGTGTAAAACGGACTTGAAATGACGTGATTCGGATCAAAATTGGAAAAGTTAAGCTTTATTAAGTTTTGAGAAATTTATATGAACTTTAAGGTTTGATTCCGTGATTTTGATGATATGTTAGTGATTTGAAAGCTTGAATAAGTTTGTATGGTGTTTTGGTAGTCGTGTATGTTTTTGGTTTTGAGACCCGAGGGCTCGGGTGAGTTTTGGGTAGCTAACGGGGTGTTAAAAGATAGGAAAATCTGGTGTTTGAAGTCAGATCTGGTGTCTG
>ML259986.1:25935-40276 GCA_005239495.1 Nicotiana undulata | reverse complement strand
TTCATGAATAAAATCTGGTCTGGAGTCTATGTCCGCATGTTCTGGCTCATTCTTGATGATTACAAGATTTGTTTCGTCATTATCCTCTTCCGTACCTATATCTATTTCTTTGGTACGTAGCTGATCAGAAGTTTGTTCCATACCTATTTGTAGATGAGCCTCTGTTTGAAAATTCATTGTTTCTTCCGCGTCTCTTTTGTTGTTAAGAGTTATTGAATTAATATTCCTCGAGGTTTGCTGATCACCCTTGATCTGCCTTATTCCCCATTTGGAAGGGAATTTTATTACTTGATGTAAAGTAGATGGGACCGCTTTCATGTCATGAATCCATGGTCTTCCCAGGATGACGTTGTAAGCCATTTATGTATTAATGACTTGGAATTTTGCACTTTTGATGACTCCCTCAGCGTAAGTGTTGAGTTCGATCTCACCTTTAATTATCACTGTTGAATTGTCAAACCCAGATATGGCTCTAACCTTTGGAATCATTTTGTTTTCTACTAACATTTCTTCCATGACTTTCATCAAAATAATATTGACTGAACTGCCTGGATCAATCAACACCCTTTTAACGTTAGTGTCATGAATGAGTAAGGATATTACCAACGCGTCATTGTGTGGAAGTATTAATCCACCAAAGTCTGCGTCGTCAAAAGATATTTGTCCTTCCCTCATTTCTTCTCGAACCCGCTTTCCGTGGGTACTCGTGACTTTTGATGTTAGCTGGAAAATTATCCCGTTTACTTCTTCTCCTCTATGTATGACATTAACAGTCCATTTTGGGGAGGGGGGGTTTTGGTGGCTCCTGCTTGTTCTTCATATATGCATGTTTACCTTTATCACTAAACAAGTCTGTTAAATAGCCCTGCTTTAATAGATGTTATACTTTACCTTGTAAAAATCTGCAATCTGTTGTTCTATGGCCGTGATCATTGTGGAATTCACACCATTGATCGAGGTTCCTCCTATTAGGATTAGAACACATTTCTTTCGGCCATTTAAATTTGTCTCCCATACTTCTTAGTATTGAGACGAGCTCAGNTGTTAGGATTAGAACGCATTTCTTTCGGCCATTTAAATTTGTCTCCCATACTTCTTAGTATTGAGACGAGCTCAGTGCTGCTTACATTAAAGTTATGGTGTCCAATTCGGGTAATATCCCGGAATTGTTCATCTCGATCTCTCCTGGATCTAGATGAGGATGAGTTTGTATCTCTTCCCGAAGGTCTTGTATTTTCGAACCTGGGACGTAGGTCACATCTCGAGGGTCCTAAGTAAGGATCATACCTGTTTTTACCTGACTTTTTCTCTGATTCTGGGCGTCTTGTTCTGGGATATTCTTCATCTTTTGATCGTGTAAATTATATCCTCTTCAATCCTTAGTTTAGTACTGTACCTGTTGTATACATCATTCCATGTCGTGGCTGGGAATTATCTTAGACTCTCTTTGAGTCGTCTCGTGGCTTCTGAACTTTTCTCGTTCAAGTTACTTATGAATGCCATGGCTGCTCAGTTGTCAGACACCCTTGGTAGTTGCATTCTTTCCCTTTGGAATCTATCTACAAACTCTCGAAGCAATTCCTTGTCTCCTTGCTTTATCTTGAATATATCTTCCATTCGTTTTTCAAATTTTTGTGCACCAGAATGTGCTTTTATAAGCGAATCTGCAAGTTCAGCAAAAGAATTTATAGAGTTTTCAGGGAGAAGAGAATACCAGGTTAAGGCTCCTTTCATGAGTGTTTCTCCGAATTTTTTGACAAGGACTGATTCTATTTCGTCTTTTGTTAAATCATTGCCTTTTACTCCAGTGGTGAAAGCAATCACGTGATCACATGGGTCGGTTGTTCCATCGTATTTGGGGACATCAGGCATTATAAACTTCTAGGGTATAAGTAATGGGGCTGCACTTGGCTTCCAAGGTTGTTGAGAATACCTATCCACATCGATTCCTTTGATAATAGGCGGAACACCAGGGATTTGCTCGAAGCGATCGTTTTGTTCTTTCATTTGCTTCTGCATGGTTAATAATAAATTTTGTAATTCTGAATTACTAGTTGTACCTAGTCGTGTTTCAAGAAGTGTATTGAGAGTTTCATCCCTGGTTGAATCTATTAACCCCGCTTGCAAATCTTCTACTATAATTGTATTATTCAGAGGCAGTGTTGGTGGTACTGGAGGTACTTGTGGTAATCCTCTTGCAAATTCTCGCAAAGCCTGCCCCACGTATTCAGCAATCATTTGCCTTATTTGATCTGGTTCCACTGGTTGTTCATTATTGTTATGATTGTCAGCTCTTTCAGGAGATGGTTCTCTCGAAGCTCGTGGAGTTCCTCGAGGAGGAGTTGAAACTGGGGTTTCATTTCTTTGCTGGTTGTTATCGTCATTATTGTTGACGTTGTTGTTGTTGGAATTCGACATGATTTTAAGGATATCGATTGGTAGCGAAAACGATGATTATCAGATTCCCGGTAACGGAACCAATTTGTTTAACCAAAGAATAAGATCCTTTGAATAAAGCTTAATTTAGGATAAACTCGGGATACTGATAATCGAATTAGTAAAATAAATAATAAAGTAGCAATAATTTTGAGAGCAATATGCAAAGAATAAAATAGCTTAGTATCCGAGAATTCAGATGTCCTTGTTTGTTACATTTTTATCCCTTTTATATGGATATTTTCCTAGTACAACGTTTGGATTTCTGCCATGATAGCCTATTTAATGACTAATTATTACATTAATGAGGCGTTACAATGGTGAATCGTAACTGTTATTTTAGGAGTTACATAACGTATAAGACATTGATTGTTGATCTTTGAATCTGCCCATTATTGCGTCCGGATTCGTTGTGACCGTGTCTCTTCTTCTTTGATGATCTTTCCGCAGCTAATTCTTTGTATTGACCATACCTCTTTTATCCCGTGTCTCTTTGTATTCCCACGATCACGTGTGATGTTTTATTTGGTCCACCTGGCTGGCTGAGTCATCCAGAATTTGTACACGTATGAGGCTATTTTTTACCAATACACAAACGTCCTCTGAGTCCGTGGGAGTCCAACTACAAAATCCATGGTGATACGCTCCCACTTCCACTCGGGGAGCTGAATCTGCTGCATCAAACCACCGGGTCTATGGTGCTCGTACTTAACCTGCTGACAATGCAAGCACCGAGCTACATATTCTACAATATCCTTCTTCATCCTCCGCCACCAATAATGCTGCCGCAAGTCCTGGTACATCTTTGCGGTGCCCGGATGAATGGAATACCGGGAACTATGAGCCTCATGTAGTATCAACTCACGAATGCCATCAACATCAGGCACACAAATACGACCCTGCATCCTCAAAACTCCCTCATCATCAACCATAACCTGCTTGGCACCTCCGTGCTGGACCGTATCTCTGAGAACACATAAATGATGATCATCATACTGCCTGGCCCGAATACGATCATACAATGAAGAACGGGCCACGGTATGGGCCACAACACTGCCAGTCTCAGAAACCTCCAATCTCATAAATCGGTTGGCTAAAGCCTGAACATCCAAAGCAAACAGTCGCTCTCCGACGGATAAATAAGCAAGACTACCCATACTGGCTGACCTCTAGCTCAAAGCATCAGCCACCACATTGGCCCTGGATGATAAAGGATGTTAACGTCGTAGTCTTTCAACAACTCTAACCATCTCCTCTGCCTCATGTTCAATTCCTTTTGCTTGAACAGATACTGCAAACTCTTGTGAATCGTGAACACCTCGCATGGCACCCCAAATAAATAATGCCTCCAAATTTTCAATGCATGAACAATAGCTGCTAACTCCAAGTCATGAACTAGATAATTCTTCTCATGGACCTTAAACTGACGAGAAGCATAGGCTATGACCATGCCATCCTGCATCAACACTGCACCAAGTCCAACCCGTGAAGCATCACAGTACACGGTATACGGTCCTGAACCTGTGGGCAAAACTAACACTGGTGCCGTGGTCAAGGCTGTCTTGAGCTTCTGAAAGCTCGCCTCACACTCATTCGACCACCTGAATTGGGCACCCTTCTGAGTCAACCTGGTCATCGGGGCTGTGATAGATGAAAAGCCCTCTACGAATCGGCGATAATAACCAGCTAAGCCCAAGAAACTCCGAATCTCCGTAGCTGAAGTGGGTCTAGGCCAATCTCTGACTGCTGAAATATTCTAGGGATCCACCTGAATACCCTCTGCCGACACAACATGGCCCAGAAATGCCACCAAACTCAACCAGAACTCACACTTAGAAAATTTAGCATACAACTAACTATCCCTCAAAGTCTGGAGGACAACTTGAAGGTGCTGCTCATGCTCCTCTTGGCTATGGGAGTACATCAAAATGTCATCAATAAACACAATCACAAATGAGTCCAAATAAGGCCTGAACACACGGTTCATCAACTCCATAAACGCACCGGGGGCATTTGTCAACCCAAATGACATCACCAAGAACCCATAATTCCCATAACGAGTGCGAAAATCCGTCTTAGGGACATTTGACGCCCTAATCCTCAGTTGATGGTAACCAGATCTCAAGTCTATCTTGGAAAACACTGTAGCACCTTGAAGTTGGTCAAATAGATCATCAATCCTCGGCAAAGGATACTTGTTCTTAATAGTAACCTTGTTCAACTGGCGGTAGTCAATACACATCCTCATTGAGCCATCTTTCTTCTTAACAAACAACACTGGAGCACCCCAAGGAGACACACTAGGCCTAATGAAGCCTTTATCCAACAAGTCCTGTAACTGCTCCTTCAATTCCTTTAACTTTGGCGGGGCCATATGGTACGACGAAGTAGAAATAGGCTGAGTACCCGGAGCTACCTCAATACAAAAATCAATATCCCTGTCGGGTGGCATACCCGGCAGGTCAGTAGGGAATACCTCTGGAAACTCACAAACCACGGGTACAGACTCCAAAGAAGGAACCTCGGCACTAGAATCACGAACATAGGCCAAATAGGCCAAACAACACTTCTCGACCATGCGTCGAGCCTTCATATAAGAAATAACTCTACCAGAAGAATGGCTAGGAGTCCCTCTCCACTCCAAACGAGGTACTCCTAGCAAGGACAAAGTCACAGTCTTGGTGTGACAGTCCATAATAGCATGGTAGGGAGATAGTCAATCCATCATCAATATAACATCAAAGTCAACCATAACTAGAAGCAAAAGATCTACCCAAGTCTCCAGACCACCAATAACTACTAAGCATGAACGGTAGACTCGATCTACCACTATAGAATCACCCACCAATGTATACACGTATACGAGAGCACTCAAGGAATCGCGGGGCATGCTCAAATAAGGGGCAAAATATGAAGACACATAGGAGAATGTAGAACCCGGATCAAATAAAATCGAA
Source organism: Nicotiana undulata (assembly GCA_005239495.1). Taxonomy (NCBI): domain Eukaryota; kingdom Viridiplantae; phylum Streptophyta; class Magnoliopsida; order Solanales; family Solanaceae; genus Nicotiana; species Nicotiana undulata. The sequence continues at coordinate 34,883 of ML259986.1, read as the reverse complement.
GCATCTCGGCTGCAAACTGAGGCCATACCTGTAATAACCACATCAGAGGCCTCAGACTCAAGCCTGGCCGGAATAACATAGCATCAGGGCAGAGCCCCTCCAACCTGAACATCTTTGGGTCGGCCTACTGTGGGCTGACCTCTATCTCTCGTGGCCTGTCCTCCACCTCTATGAATCTGACCTCCACCTATGGCACCTCGACCTCCACCCCTAGCTGGCAGAGGGGGTGGGAGGGTACACCTGGTGCGGGGATCACAACACGGGAGCCCTGATACTTAGAACTACCGGAAGCTCGGGGCAATACCTAGCAATGTACCCTGAAACACCACAAGAATAACAAGACCTTTGCTACTGAGGCTGCTGACCCTGGAACTGGCCCTGTCAACCCGAATAACCACCCTGGAAGCTCTAAAGCGGTGGTGCAGTGATAGGAGCTGGTGGTGCAATAGGAGCTAGCGGTGCACCAATAGAAACTGGCGGGGCACTTCAGGATACCTGAAGTGTCGACTGGTATGGTCTAGGAGGATGACCTCTGCCGAAAGAATCCCTGCCTCCATATGAGGCGCCACTGAACTGACCAAAATGACGAGGTCTCTTGTCAGCCCCCTACCCATTGCCCTATGACAAAACCATCTCAATCCTCCTGGCCACATTGGCCGCATCCTGAAATGAAATATCAGTGCCTGACTCTCTGGCCATCTGAAGCTTAATGGGCTGATCCAACCCCTCAATAAACCTCCTTACTCTCTCTCGATCCATGGGGAGTATCATAATAGCATGCCGGGATAGAGTGAAGAACCTGGTCTCGTACCGAGTGACAGACATAGAGCCCTGCTGGAGACGCTCTAACTGCCTCCGGAGATCCTCTCTCTGAGTAACTGGAAGAAAATTCCCCAAGAATAACTTGGAGAACTGAGCCCAAGTCAAAGGTGCAGACCCCGCTGGTATGGTCAATCAATAGTCCCTCCACAAGTCTTGGCGGTACCAGATAGACGAAATGTAGCAAAGTCAACTCCATTGGACTCTACGATGCCCATGTTCCGAAGAACCTCATGACAACTGTCCAAATAATCCTGGGGATCCTCTGATGGTGCACCAGTAAAAGTAGTAGGGAAAAGCTTGGTGAAACGATCCAGTCTCCATAGAGCATCTACTGACATAGCTGCTTCCTCCGCTGCCGGTGCCACAATACTCGGCTGAGCTACTCCGGCTGTCTGAGGTGCCGAAGTCTGGAACTAAGGATCTAGTTGCTCTGGTGTGCGGGTAGCAGGAGTCTGGGTCCCTCCCCCAGCCTGGAATACGGCTGGTGCAATAGGAAGAAGACCGGCCCATCAGTCTCACTAAGCGGACTAGAGTGTCCTGAAGCACTGTGGTGGCAATGAACCCCTCTGGGACCTGAGCTGGTCCCACTAGAACTGTCTGAGCGGGAACCTCCTCGGCAAACTCAACCTGAGGATCCTCCACTGGGGATGCTGCTCTGGGCTGAGCCCTGCCCCGGCCTCGGACTCTAGCACGGCCTCGACCTCGACCTCGGCCCCTCGAAGGAGCTATGGCAGGAATATCGGGCTGCTGATCGGAACCTAGGGAAGCACGCGTCCTCTCCATCTGTGAGACAGTAGAATAGAAACTCAATTAGTATTTTGAATTCATATCGCACGGCAGAGAAGAAGAAGAAATGTGAAGTTATCCCTAACTTTGCAGCCTTTAGGGGATAAGTACAAACGTCTCCATACCGATCCCTCAGACTCTACCAAGTTTGGCCGTGAGTTGTGAGACCTAAGCAACCTAGTGATCTGATACCAACTTGTCACGACCCGAAATCCCACCTTCAGGCCGTGATGGCGTCTAACATTGAACCCGCTAGACAAGACAACGTTTGAGTTAAACTACTATTTTCTTTATTTAAGATATCTAAAATGAAACAATAGGCATGAATAATTAAACCATAATGCGAAAGCTAAAAGCTTATCAACTGAATATAATAAGCATTACAAAATTTCCGTACATGAACCCCCAGAACTGATGTCACAAATTCTCACGGACGTCTAAGATTTTTTACAACAAAAGTCTGAAATGAACATGTACAACTGTCTAGAATACAAAGATAATACATAATAAAAATAGAGATGGTAACGCCAAGGCCCACGAACGTCTGCGGGACTACCTCGATGTCGCATGTGTGGACTGAAGGATACTCCCTCTGTCAGTGTCCACTGGGTCCAGCTGGGTAATCTGCACAACATAAAGAAGTGTAGGTGTAGCATCAATACAACTGACCCCATGTACTGAGTAAGTGCCGAGCCTAACCTCAGCGAAGTAGTGACGAGGCTAGACACGACAATAACAAATTACCTACACAGTTCTACAATATATAATAGGGAAATAGCATGAATTAAGCAATTAGGTACGGCAAGTCAAGGGACAAATAACGGGGGAAAACAGGGGAGAGCAATAATGGATAACAAAGTAAAGCAACAAGATAACAGAATGAAAGGCAACATGAAGTAACAACACAGACAAATATGTACACGGCATCACCCTTCGTGCTTTACTCTCATCCTCACAATGCAATAAATTAAATGAATACACGGCATCACCCTTCGTGCTTTTACTCTCGTCCTCACAATGCAATAAATGAAATGAATAAACGGCATCACCCTTCGTGCTTTTACTCTCGTCCTCACAATGCAATAAATGAATAAACTGGCACGACATGTTCCTTCGTGCTTTTAAATGTAAAATCATGGCACGACATCACCCTTCGTGCTTTTACTCTCTTCCTCACAATGCAATGAATGATATAATACACGGCATCACCCTTCGTGCTTTACACTCTTCCTCACCCAAATCAATAACAAACAACAACTTGGCAAGGAAGTCTACAGTAGAAAATCAAGTTCATAACCACCGAGCAAGGGGAATAACAACAAAAATAATAATATTGCCCGGCAAGGGACTCAGGTATAACCAATATCATGCGGGTATATAGCTTAATAAAATCAACTCTCAACTGAAACATCATATCACAAGTCTGTAATCAAGTATTCTCCGTAATTAAACATCTTCCAGAATGAATCTACTTCATAACACAATGAATATCGGAACATTAACATGTAATACGCCAAAACCGACTCACGGGCATGCTTGACACACAATGTATAGGTACTCGTCACCTCACCTATACATTGAACATGATAGAAATAAGTAGCACATACGACTCAACACCTATTCCCTCACTAAGGTTACACCAAACACTTACCTCGGCTCCAAGAATGCAAATCAAGCCTCTAGCACCGCTTTTCCTCTCGAACTCGACTCCGAAACGATAGTATCTAGACATAATTTACTTAATAATATCAATAATTACTCAATATTGAATTCCAAAGCCTAATTATATATTTCCCAACATTCTTCCTAAATTCCAAAATTCGACCCCGGGCTCGCTTGGTCAAAACACGAGGTTCGGACCGAAACCCGATCACCCATTCCCCCACGAGCCTGAATATATAATTTGTTTTGAAATCCGACCCCAAAACGAGGTCAAATTCCGAAAAACTCAAAAAGCCCTAACCCTACCCAAAAATCCCAATTTCTACCTTTGATTTCATGTTTTTAGGCCTAGAATCTAATGAATATTGATGAAAAATGGAAGAAAACAATGTTAGAATCACTTACCAAAGAGGTTACGGTGGAAGAATAGCTTGAAAATCGTCTATGGGGTTTGGAGAAGAAGGAGGTTGTGAAGTTTTGCAAAATCCTGTAATGAATATTATGATTTTGGGTCTTTAAAATAACTGGGCATTTTTATACCCGTGCGATCGCGGAAGGAGTAATGTGACCGGACAGTTGAAGGATCCATAAGCTTATGCGAGCGTAGCAGTGCAAACGCGACCGCACAACTATCCTGACCCTCCCCAACTGCGATCGCGAACTAAAGAGTGCGGTCGCACAGTACATCAGACCAGCCCCCCTAGCTCTCCTAGTACACTGTGCGATCGCGGAGGGTGCTATGCGATCGCACAGTGCAATAGAATGACCCCCTCATCACAAAGTTATGCGATCACAGCAGGACCTATGCGATCGCATTGAGTAAAACATCACACACCAGAAAACTCATTTTACACCAGATTTTTCTAAGGATTTTTCACTCCGACACCTACCCGAAACTCACCCGAGCCCTCGAGACTCAAAACCAAATATACACACGAATTCATAAACATCCTACGTACTTATTCGAGTAATTAAACAACCAAAATAACATCATGAACATCAAATTAAACCTCAAAATCCATAGAATTTCTCAAAAACTTCATAACTTTCAAATTTCCCATTTTTATTCTGAAACACGTCAAACCAAGTCCGTTTCTCACCAAATTTCACAAGTAGTACATAATAAATATATTGGACATGTTCCGGGCTCCAAAACCATAATACGGGCCCGTTGTCACAGGTTTCACATAATTTCTCATTTTAAAAAACCTTTATATTTTTCAGAAAATAAGTTTCTTTAAAAATTCATTTCTCGGACTTGGGACCTCGGAATTCGATTCCGGGCATACGCCCAAGTCCCATATTTTCCTACGGACCCTCCGGAACTGTCAAATCACAGGTCCGGGTCCGTTTACCAAAAATATTGACCAAAGTTAACTTTATTCAAATAATTATCATAAATTCAACGTTTTATCAAATTTCCACATAAAGGCTTCCCGGCTACGCGCCAGGGCTGCGCGCGCACATTGAGGTGAGATAAACGAAGGCTTTCAGGGCCTCGGAACACAGTTTTAATTAAATTTACACAGGATGACCTTTTGGGTCATCACCGTACCTTTCATTTTAAATTTCCTTGTCCAATTTGTATTTCAGACAAGCTTTGTAGTATTTGCAAAATTCTTAGAAATTGCTCATGTACTTGTGTCACCGGGTTCTGGGATGTGTTGGGATGTATTTTATTAAAAGGGAACATTGGATTGTTATTTCAATTTAATGGATTTTATTTAGTTATTACGTGTTAAAGTGAAAGGTAATGATTTCAAAAATACTAAAACGATACTTTGACTTAATTATTTAATGATTGGCTTTCCTGACAGTGGATGTCCGGCGCCATCACGACCTTATGGATTTTGGGTCGTGACAACATGGCATCAGAGCTCTAGGTTCACTTAGGTTTCACGAGTCATGAGCATGTCTAGTAGAGTATTGCGGATCGGTATGAAGATGTCTGTACTTATCTTCGAGAGGCTACAGGGTTGTTAGGAGTACTTCCCTTCTTGATTCCTCATCATGCGATTTGATTCCTTTAAGGCTTATGCCTATTGTTGGCTCATGTCACTGAATGGGTTTTGAAGATTGACAAAAGATGACGTGTTGAACCAGGTCCATCATAGCATACACATCTGAATGGAACAGTTGGTACGAGAATCATACTTGCATAGGAGAAATCAGTGGTTGATGAGTATCAAAGAANTTTCAGCTAGGACAGAAATAGAGGAAGGAAGTTGAGTTTCAATCAAACTCGTTTACCCAGGAAGAGTTGGATCAGAATTGAATCATGGACTCAACACCCGAACTCTATAAATACTCAATGTATTACTGCTGAAATTATTGACGCACAAGTACTAAAGTGAATCAAGATCTGAAGCAAAAGTCCCAGAGATATTTTGCAAACAGAATTGTTGTGCGATACAAAGGCTACAGTTCAACTAGAAGAAACAGTTCCATCGTCTGTGTATTGATTCTAGTTGATTGTAGTAGGAGTTTTAACATTGTATCTTTTCAGCTTTCATAGAAGCAATTGTAATAGGTACACATTGTTCAAGTTAGAGTTAGCTTGAAATCTGTAGAAATTAGCTAGAGGCTAGTTGATACAAAGAGGATTAGAGTTAGTCCTAGGATTACAAAAGAGTTTATTTTGTAAGTCCGTTTTGGCTCAGAGTTTTAGTGAAGAGTTTGAGCAAATCCTACTGAGGAGTAGGTCGTGGGTTTTTTCACCTTTTGAGCCAGGTGTTTTTCACGTAAAAATCTCCGTGTCTTTACTTTACTGCTTTAAGTATTCCACAATAGTAGAAAGTAGTACACAAAGAAAAACCAGGTTCTTCTTATTAGACAACACTCGAAAATTAGGTACTACACAATTAACTTATATTATTGTGTAGTATTGAAGTCTAAAACATCAATTGGTATCGGAGAAGGTTATCCTTGAAAAGGCTAACACCTTGGAAAAGATCAGGATGAGTGCACCACCTGGGAACTGGGAAGGTCAATCAATCGCAAGGACACCACTCTTCAATGGCCAATACTATTCTTGGTGAAAAAATAGAATGAAGGACCATCTTATTGGAGAGGACTATGAACTATGGGACATAGTCACTGATGGACCCCTTGCAACAATGAAGAAGACTGCTGAAGGTGTAGATGTACCTAAGACTAGGGCTGACTGCACGGCTGAAGATTTGAAGAAATGGGAGAAGAATGCCAAGGCCAAGAAGTGGCTAGTATGTGGACTAGGTCCTGATGAATACAGTAGAATCCAAAGCTGCACAACAGCCAAGGAAATCTGGGACACTCTACAAGTAGCCCATGAAGGAACACCTCAAGTTAAAAGGTCTAGAGGTACACTACTATACTCTCAGTATGAAAACTTCACTATGAAATAAGGAGAAACTATTCAGGAAATGTACACATGGTTTATAACCATGACCAATGAACTCAAGTTTCTTGGGAGAATCATACTTGAAGAAGACAAGGTAGAGAAGATCTTGACAAGGGTTTTGCCTATCTCCTAGGAAAGCAAGATAATTGCTATCTAGGAATCCAAAAATATGGAAACCCTTAGACTGGATGAGTTAATTGGAAATCTCACTGCTTATGAACTCAGAAGGCAAACCATGAAGATGGATGCCCCAAATAAGGAGAGAAGTCTAGCACTGAGGATCACTGAAGGATCAGATCTGGAAGAGGATGATATGGCCATGATCACTAAAGAATTTAGAAACTTTCTCATGAGGAAGAAGGGCATCTCTAGGGGAGGAAACTTCAACAAGGCAAAGGCACCAGAAAGCCTAGATAATGAGGGATGCTACAAGTGTGGAAAAACTGACCATCTCATCAAAAACTGCCCTCAGTGGGAAGTAGAATGGAGGGAAGAGAGATATGAAAGAAAGAACAGGAAGAAGGAACTGGCCCAACCCAAGAGAACCACTACAAAGGCTATGGTTGCTGCTTGGGGGGGGGGGGGAAGTTCAGATGAAGAATCAGAGGATGGTGAGACAGAAGATCAGGCTCTCATGGCAATAGGAGAATCTGATGAGGAACTTATGAAGAACCAGAGGTAAGTATCTCACAACTTGAAACTAAAATAAAGTTTTTTATCTAAGGAGAAACTCTCTGAGTTGCTACTTGACTTCATAGATGATTCTGAGGAAACAACCAAAGAGAAGGATCAACTATCTAAAGAGTGTGCAATGCTGAAAGCAGAATGCATGGACCTGGAAATAAGGGTCAGTGAATCTGAAAAGAAAAACACTATCTTGATGAACCAAGTCCATCCACTCGAAACTGAAATCCTAGATCTAAAATCTGAAAACTTAAAATTAAGACTAGTATCTAGTAAAAAGGTGGTTGATAACTCTCATGCAATGTCATAAGAAGACTTAGTAAAAGTAAAGGATAAAATGTATGCCAAGGATGAACAGACAAAATCTCTTAAAGAAGAAATTGGCAAAGTCAAACATGAATTTGATAGAACACGCAAATGGAATAAGTCTTCTGATGCATAAACTTGGCTTCAAGAGAATCACAGTAACAACCGGAGAGGGCTTGGTTTTGGGAGTCAATTGCCTAAGTGGGATCCCAAAAGCAAGTATCTCACTCTCCCTGAAAATAAAATGTGCACCCATTGTGGGAAGACTGGCCACTACAAATATGAGTGTGGTGTAAAAGAGAAGGTCAGTCAGAAAAATGAGAGATTCATTAAAAAGAAGAACTGGCTACCAAACTGGGCTAGGAAAAATCTGATTCAACCTTTCTCTTATAGAAAAGGACCCAAACTAGTTTGGGTTCTTAAAACTAACCCCTGATTTGCTTTTGTAGGTACAAGTGAAGGGAAGCAGCCTAATGTGGTTTTTGGACAGTGGCTGCTCTAAGCATATGACAGGAAACAAGGAACAATTTCTTTCACTTGAAAACCTCAAAGGAGGAAATGCCTCCTTTGGAAACGGAAAGAAAGGTGAAATTATAGGGGTCGACAAGGTAGGTAAAGATGACACACGTTCAATTGAACATGTGTATCTGATAGATGGCTTGAATTATAGCCTAATCAGTGTGTCACAATTGTGTGACAGAAGTAACCTTGTCGCTTTTACCTCCACAAAATGTTTTGTGATAAATCTGCTTACTGACAAGATTTTGTTGCAGGGAAGGAGAATGAACAATATCTATGTCATTGACTTGTCCACACTGTCTGACAATGAACTCACTTGCCTTAGTGTGTTGGACAATGATTCCCTCATGTGGCACAAGATACTTGGTCATACAAGTCTGACTCAGCTTAACAAGCTAGTCTCTAAGAACTTAGTGGTAGGACTCCCTAACATTAAGTTCAAGGATGACAAAGTTTGTGAGGCATGTTCAAGGGGGCAGCAGGTAAGATCTTCTTTCAAAAGTAAGAAAATGGTCAGTACCACAGGTCGTTGGAACTAGTTCATCTGGATTTGTGTGGTCCAATGAGAACTCTGAGCAGAAGAGGTAAGAAATATGTGATGGTGTTATTTGATGATTTCTGGCATCTAAGGATGAAGCATTTGATATGTTTATCACATTTGTTAAGAAAACTCAAAATCAGTTAGGACATCAACTAGCATCAATAAGATCTGACCATGGGACTGAATTTGAAAATGCTAAGTTTGCTAAGTTCTGTGATGAACATGGTATCAATCACAACTTTTCTGCCC
>ML259986.1:0-25682 GCA_005239495.1 Nicotiana undulata | reverse complement strand
TGTACATGTTGTCTTTGATGAAACTAACACTTTATCTGAGAGACAGGAACCAGAAGATGAGGATCTTGGACTGGTGAGGAGCAATGACTACATTGAAGAACCTATGGCAGATGGAACAGGTGATGGACCAGGTTCAACTATCTCACGTAACTCGACAGGGGGAATACTCAATGAAAACCCTGGCCCTGATCCTGTTCCAAAACTACAAGACAACATGGAATAGTCCAGAAGTGAACAATAAGTGCTCAAACCACACAGATATCAGAGTTCTCACCCTCTTGAGAACATCATAACAGACTTGAAATTTGGAATCAAAACTAGATCCTCATTAAAAAATCTGTGTGCGTTTGATGCGTTTCTGTCCTTGTTAGAACCAAAGAACATTGCTGAAGCCCTACAGAATGCTGACTGGGTAAATGCCATGGAAGAAGAGATAAATCAATTTGAAAGAAGTCAGGTATGGCACTTGGTACCCAGGCCACTTGACAGAGCAGTAATTGGCACCAAGTGGGTTTTCAGAAACAAGCTCGACGAGGATGGAACCGTTACAAGAAACAAGGCAAGACTGGTTGTTCAAGGATACAGTCAAGAAGAGGGAATTGACTATGATGAGACCTTTGCTCCTGTGGCAAGATTGGAGGCAATCAGACTTCTTATAGCATTTGCTGCACACATGGAATTCACTCTCCATCAGATGGATGTTAAGAGTGCCTTTCTCAATGGCTATTTGAAGGAAGATGTATTTGTAAAACAGCCTCCTGGTTTTGAAAACAAAGAGTCACCTGATCATGTGTATAAACTTGACAAGGCTATCTATGGTCTCAAGCAAGCACCTAGAGCTTGGTACGAAAGATTGTCAAAATTCCTGCTGGAACATGGGTACAAATGAGGCAAAATAGACAGTACTTTATTCCTAAAGGAAAAGGGAAAGGATCTTCTGATTGTGCAAATATATGTTGATGATATCATATTTGGGGCAACTACTGAAAAGCTTAGCAAGGAATTTGCTACATTAATGGGGAGTGGGTTTGAAATAAGTATGATGGGAGAATTAACCTTCTTCTTAGGCTTGCATATCAAACAAAATCCTCATGGTACAATGAGTCATCAACAGAAGTATGTGAAAGAACTCCTCAAGAAGTTCAAAATGGAGGACTCAAAGGATATAGATACCCCAATAGCCACAACTACAAAATTGGATGTGGATGAACCTGGTTCATCCGTTGATCAGAAGACATACAGAGGAATGATTGGGTCTCTTCTCTATCTTACTGCAAGTAGACCTGATATTTTGTTCAGTGTGGGACTATGTGCTAGGTTTCAAGCCAATCCCAAGGAGTCCCATCTCACTGCAGTAAAAAGAATTTTGAGATATTTGAAGGGCACCACTGATTTGTGCCTTTGGTATCCTAAAGGTAGTAATTATGACCTTGTAGGATATGCTGATGCTGATTATGCAGGTTTCCTGGTTGACAGGAAAAGTACTTCAGGCATGGACCACTTCTTGGACTCTTGCCTAGTGTCTTGGGCAACCAAGAAACAAAATTCAGTAGCTCTGTCTACTGTTGAGGCTGAATATGTGGCTGCAGCCTCTTGTTGTGCTCAGTTGCTATGGATCAAGCAACAACTCATGGACTTTGGTATAGATGTGGGATGTATTCCTATTTTCTGTGATAACACTAGTTCTATTAGTATGACGAAGAACCCGGTTCATCATAAGAGAACTAAGCACATACATGTTAGGACTCATTTCCTAAGGGATAACTATGAAAAAGGAATGATCTCAATAGAATTTTGTGCTACTGATCATCAAATTGCTGACATATTCACTAAATCACTGAGTAGGGAGCATTATGAGAGAAACATGCTTGAATTAGGGATGATTAAGATCACCTAATTGAAAAACAAAAAACAAAGTTGAATTTTTTTTTTTTTTGCTAGAAAATTTAATTAGGTACTTAATCAGATTAATCATTGCTCAACATTATGTCTTTATTGCCATACTCTTTTGCCATGTATTAATATGATTCCCTAGTTTCTAATGATGTTTCTCCATTTTTTGTGAATTGAGGCAAAATAAAGAATTTATAAGGATGAACCTGGTTCATCCATGCTGGTTTACATGACTGACAAGGTACGTTCTCATTTTCATACATGTATTAATTCAAGTACAGTCATACATGAGCAGGATTCTATCTACTTATGGTTCAATATCAAATACTCTGCACTTACCCAAATTGAACCAGTTTCAAAAAGTCCTATCTTACTTAATTAGCCTAGTTTTAGGGGGAAAGTAATTGTCCAATCAATGTCTAATCAATGACAATTCTGTAGCGATTACAATTCCACTTGAGTTAATACTCTTCCAGCACAATTACCCCAGCCACATGTTATAAAAAGTCCATCATTACCCTTTATGCCATAAAGCAAGAGTCGAACCTCGTTCAATTCACCCAACACTAAAATCTCTACTGCCTCTTGACCTCTTTTTCTCTAAAAATTAAAACCATATCGTCTGCTTCCTCTGATTCTCAAAATCAGGATTATGATGAAGGAGTCTATGAATCTGATTCTCCACCGGTCTTTAGTTCTGAATCTTCTGAGAACTCTGTAACCCCTTAACATCACGATGCACCAGAACCCACACCAAACCCTACCACAGTCCCCAAGCCTCGTCGTGTAAAAGTTCTTGCACGCAAAACTGTGGCTTCTGGTTCAAGAGCCAAATTCTTGGAAGAATTATTGCATGCTGAAGAAGGCTCTAAACCAGAATCGTCTGAAGATTCATTTAAGTCAGCAAATGAAGATGAAGCAACTAGTTCAACCAGTGCTGAAAAAGGTAATATTGAAGTTACCTCTATTTTTTCCGAAAATCAATTTGTGCTTATGGGGTCTGTGGTGGATGTGGAAGTACCAAGTAGGCAAAGAAAAATTGGGAAAGAGAAAATTCTTGATAACGAGGGAGATGCAGGTGTGAGGGGACCTGGGGAGGATGGTACCACGCTTGCAATTTGTGGCCCCATTCTTGAAAATCTTGAAGATGATGTCATGGTGATAGGGGGAACTAATAAAGTTGAGGAAGCTGCTGCTGGGTTGGAGAAGCTAATGAAGGAGATAGATGAACGCGTTTCTTCTGGGGAAGAAACCTTGGCTGAAAGACTGAAGAAGCTGGGGGACTCATACAACCCCAAGAAGAGAAGGACTCCAAATTCCAGAAAGTCTAAAGCCTCAGTTCCTTCAAAGAAAAGGAAGACTACTGAGTCTGTTAGTGTCCCTGTTACAAGGGTACGATCTACAAGAAATACTGTACGAGAAGAGGAGGAGAAGTTGGAAAAAGCTCTGCAAGAGAGCAAAAAAAAAAGGGCAGAGAAGGGAAAAGCAAAGGTAGGGGAGCCTGTTGAGGCTATTGTTGTTGAAGAAGAGATGTTGGACCTAGTCCAACAAGAGGAGCATCTGGCTCCAGCTGTGTTTAGGACACCAAAACCCAAACAGGCTAAGGCTTCTTCAAAGAAGTCAGCTACTGTGTCTACTCCCACTGCGAGTACCTCTACAAGGACAAGGTCCAAGCAAAAGAAAGTTAAGATTGTGAAGAGGGATGATGATCCGGAATGGAGTGGAGATGAAGAGAAGAAGGTTGGAGAAGTGTCTACTGATAGAGTTTCCATGTTTGGAAAGAGACATATCTTGAAGGGGAAGTTGTTGAAGGATTTGGAGGAGCCTGGTATGAGGTATTTACTGGATTTTCTGGCAGTGCAGGGCTGGAAGGACATGGTCCTTCGCATGGAAGGCGGGCTGGTCAGGAATGTGATTGTGGAGTTCATGGGGAATGCAACAGTGATTGGAGGTAGGGTTACCTAATTGGTCAAGGTAGTTGAAGTCTCCTTTGATTCTCAAGAACTGGGAGTCATTCTAGACATTCCATCTGAGGGCTATGATGACTATACAAGGCAGAGATGACCTTGCTTAGATGGAATGTCCTCAGCTATCAGTATTACCCGATTCTTCTGCAACAATGAGAAGGAGATAGAACCCAGGGCTGTGTTCAAAAGTGAGATGAAGCGTGAGCACAAGCTGTTCTTTGAATTTGTGATCAAATTCCTGCTGCCCAAACAAGAACGACAACACCTTGCGAACTACATGGACTTAACCCCCATGGAGTGCCTGTACAGAGGCAAGCAGATCAATTGGCCAACTTTTATCATCTAGCTCTTGGACAGAGTGGTGAATGGAACCAAAGCCCATGCAATCCCCTATGGCTTTATTCTGACTGCAATTATTGCTCATTTTGGAGTTCCTACAAAGAAGGCTGAGATGGCTACTACTAAGGATTACTTTGGAAAGGACACTCTGTTGTCTTGTGATTATATTGTCAATACCCCGGAAGATGAACCCGGTTCATCTCGGAAGCAACCAGTGAACAGAAAGGTCCGCATCCTGGTGCAAGAAAGCGAGTTAAAGGATATAAAGATCCTTCGATTGAAGTCTCGCTTGATTGAGGTGGAAGCTGAGCGTGATGCTCTCAAAGATGAGTTGGCTAAGGAGAAGGAGAAAAATGAAGGTGTCTTACACCAAATGTTGTCCTTTCTACAAACCAAGAATCCAGCCTCATTTGCACCACCCAAGCCTTAGGAATGTCCAGTGCCACCCCCTCCAATACCATCTATGACCTAGTTTGGGATGTCTACCTGTGTTTTTAGTTTCAGTTTTTATTTCTGTCTTGCTCATGTTTTGGCTGCTCTTGATTTTAATCTGTTTTGGTGCTGATCATCACTGTTAATCAATGAAAGCTTTTTGTTATAAAATGTCGCAATTTCTAATTTAGCTTACATTATTGGTTTCTTGTGTTGATTAATCATGTTTGCACCGGCAGTTTCCTAAATTGGCCATGAGTAAGAACTAAAAAACTGGTAAGTATCATTTTGCAACTTTTCGATGATGCCAAAAGGGGGAAGATTGATTGTGTTTTCAAAAAATTTCAAAAAGTGATATTTATAACCTAATGACCCTGGTTCTTGATGATTAATGCTTAAAAATATGCAAAGTGTTTAAAGTGTATACAGGATAAAAGCACAGAGTTTGTCATCATCAAAAAGGAGGAGTTTGTTGGCCCATGTCACTGAATGGGTTTTGAAGATTGACAAAAGATGACAAGTTGAACCAGGTCCATCATAGCATACACATCTTAACGGAACAGTTGGTACGAGAATCATACTTGCATAGGAGACATCAGTGGTTGATGAGTATCAAAGAACTAGGAGAATGTCTTCTAATACGAAAAGGTTGCAAACTGATAAAGATGATAGAAGTTGATTTCAGCTAGGACAGAAATAAAGGAAGGAAGTTGAGTTTCAATCAAACTTGTTTACCCAGGAAGAGTTGGATCAGAATTGAATCATGGACTCAACAAACGGACTCTATAAATACTCAATGTATTACTGCTGAAATTATTGATGCACAAGTACTAAAGTGAATCAAGATCTGAAGCAAAACTCCCAGAGATATTTTGCAAACAGAATTGTTGTGCGATACAAAGGCTACAGTTCAACTAGAAGAAACAGTTCTATCGTCTGTGTATTGAGTCTAGTTGATTGTCGTAGGAGTTTTAACATTGTATCTTTTCAGCTTTCATAGAAGCAATTGTAATAGGTACACATTGTTCAAGTTAGAGTTAGCTTGAAATCTGTAGAAATTAGCTAGAGGCTAGTTGATACAAAGAGGATTAGAGTTAGTCCTAGGATTACAAAAGAGTTTATTTTATAAGTCCGTTTTGGCTCAGAGTTTTAGTGAAGAGTTTGAGCAAATCCTACTAAGGAGTAGGTCATGGTTTTTTTCACCTTGAGCCATGTGTTTTCCACGTAAAAATCTTTGTGTCTTTACTTTACTGCTTTAATTATTCCGCAATAGTAGAAAGTAGTACACAAAGAAGAACCAGGTTCTTCTTATTAGACAACACTAAAAAATTGGGTACTACACAATTAACTTATATTTGTGTAGTATTGAAGTCTAAAACATCACCTATGTTTCTTCCACTCAATCTTACGCGTCGCGAAGCGCTTGCTACGAATCGAGAATTTGAGGAATTTTAATGATACTATGGATGTGGTGCGGGATGTTTCTCCCAGCGAAGTTGATTGAGGCTATTGTCGTTGCTTTGCGGAAGAGTAATATGTTGTTTCAACCAGTAGCTGTGATTCTGAGAACCTTGAGGTTATGCTAGGTTGTTATGATGCTCACGATTGGTTATCACGCGATGTTGATATGATGGTAGAATGCTTGCCCATATGTTGGGGTGGTGAATGACTTGAAGGGAGGTCTTCGTAGAGTGTGGTTTTCAAGATTTCGGTATTTTAGTTTCGGCAGGTTAAATGCAATTGGGATTACGAATGGTCCGGTTTGGGTTGACAAGTAGTAATACTTGGTGTTTTCAAGTGAGGTGGAGAGTTCACCTGTGATGTGATGTCGTCGTCCTTGATCGAATGGAAGGCATTAAGTTCGTCAGTGTTATGGTTTCTTCGGTTGCATTGGGTTAGAGTGCGGTGGTTCAAGTGTTGAATGAGTATTTCTAATGAAGGCAGCTCGAGAGAGATGATCTTCGGGGAGTTGAAGTTATGATGGTCTGCTATTCTAGGTGTTGCAGAGAATGATATTGAATTGAAGCCGTAGTTGGGGAGCATGCGATGAAGGAAGTCATGTGAGGAGTGTCAGGCGGCGGCTAAATTTATAAAAGAGGCCAGGCATAAGAAAAGCAAGTCAGGTAGTGCTGAAGGGAATGAGTTTAACTAAAGTGAGAGAGTGGCAGCGTAGCATATGAGTTTAGTGGTAAGACAGCTGCCTATCTTGAGGGAAAGTTTGGAGTGATTTGAGAGTTTTAGTGGGCGGTGATTGGTTCCACAAGTTTAAGTTAAAATGTGGGTTATTTCGGCGGAAGGTTGGGTACAACATGGAGGAGTTGTTAGGAATAAGGAAGGATGCAATGTGGCGGTAAATTTGAAGATGTTGTAGCGCATTTAGTAGATGTCCATGAGGAGCAAACGGACGGGCAAAGTTGGTGAATGAGAACAGGCTTAGGATGGGGTATAGATGTTGTAGAGAGTGTGCATTACAGCGTCGTTGGAAGGTGTCAGTGGTGAATTTCACAGGTGGGTTATCTCTTGTGAGTAGGTTAGCAGTTGTGTGGTTGGCAAGTTTCTGCGAGAAATCCTAGTGGCTATTCGTAGGAGGCAGAATGCATGAATGGTGCTAGAGAATTCGAGTATTTGGGGAATGCTAACAGGAGAATTCGGAAGAATTGGATGGATTGGTTGAGCAAGATTACGTTAAAAAAGGAGAAATGATCTCAGCGGGGTCTAGAGTGGTGCAAGGAGTAGCGTCGAGCTAAGTGGGGGAGTCCCACCACCTGCAGTTGGGTTGTAGAATTGTGTTCTCATGGGTTTACGGATTATCAGCGTATTGGCAAGTTGTTACAGCTAAGGAAAAGGAGTAAAATGGTGATTGTGCATGGGATTTGATGAATATGTTTAAAAGTTGGCCCTGTTGGACCAGGGTTAGGCTTTGAAAGATTCAGAAGTTATGCTTAAGGCATAAGCAAGTTGTAAGGGTAGTGACTCAGCCATGTGCTTCATTGAGAGCATGTTCAGATGCTAGAAGAGCCTGGAGTTGATGGTATTCGGGGCTAGTCAGAGTGGGTGACTCTTAGCAGTGGTCCTAGTAAATTCGAAAGTTAGAGAACGCGATGTTTAAGGGCTAAGACAGCAACATGATTAAGAACTGAGCTTTCACAAATGGTTGGAGCGTTCTATGTTATTTTCAGCATGCATGATAGTAATGGAGGAGTGAGAGAAATAAACTTCGGGTTGTAGAAAGCTTATTAGGAGGGTATGAGCTGGGTTGCTGGATTTAGGCAGCATGGTCTCGTGAATCAAGGTCACTCGGGATGAGTGAGGGTTGAGTTTGCTCTGAGTTGAAGGAAGTTACTATTACCTATGAGGCAATTAAAGATGATTAAAAGAAGATAGATTGGTTAGCCATGGTTGAAATGGCACATGTACAACAGTGATCAGTTCCTTTGGTATGATTGAGTATGTGTATGGTTTGTGCAGATGTGTGTGGGGCTTGTCGGCCGTCGTAATAGATTTCATTTGGAAGCATTCAAGTGTTATGGCCTATTAGGTGTAGGCGGATCCCGGAAGGTTTATGGTGGTTCAGGCCGCTACTTAAGGATTTGCATGTATTGCGATTGTGAGAATTCACTTGAGTGTTGTTATTGTTCTCTTGAATTGAGGTAAGTAAAAGGGTTCCCATGTGATGAAGTGTTTCCCCTATTAGTGGTTCAGGAGTTATGATGGAATTCCCATGCTATTCCATATTGGCATGTTAGGTGCAGTAAGCAATATGTAACTGGAAGTAAGAATCGAGATTGCGGATTCGGTGTTAACAAGGATGTCATGAGTTCGGAGGAGCAAGAACAAGGGACTTGAATGTTTAGAATAAGCTGATGTTGTCATCAGTATCATCTGAGATCGGTGTTTGGTGAAAGAGGCTTTGTATCCTGGTTACAGGTCCTTGAATTGTTTTACAACCTTGGGGTGATCGGTGGTATGGGTGTGCATACTTGTTACCTTGTGTGGAAGGTTGTGGGAGATTGACCGCGGGAAAATTGCATAAGTGTGACTTGCAGTCACCTAATGGATTGAAAGATTAGACCGAGTTTGAGGAAGTGCAATGCTGCTTATTTGAGGAGGTCTGCCAGGAAGGCGTTCAGTTCATCCTTGTTGTGAGTTGTGGGGTGTCGTCCCGACTATGATGGTGGTTCTTGCGTGTTATGAAAGGAAGTAGGTTGTTTTGGACCCAGGTAAGGCTATCAGCCTAGTTCAGTCTGAGTAGAATCAGCTTGAAGTGTATGAATGGATTTAAACGAGATTATGGGCTTCATGCGAGCCAGATGTGTTCATTTCAGTATAGCGCTCCTCAAGGAGGGGTGTTGAAATATCAGATGATGTCCCGTCTTCGTCAATTCATGTAATATTACGATTGTGCCGTGTGAGTTGTGGAACGGCTTGATAAATTCCTATGTGCTGAGTATTCTGCGTAGTAATGATGTTATGTGAGCAGGAGAGCTCTTGAGATTCAGAGTATATATATATCGCACCTCAGTTGTGCTTGAGGTTTGTAGCATATGGCTCTATCAGTCTCCCTAGAATGGTATTATGCACTTAGCGTGCTTGTGACCAGTATTCAGTAATTTGTAATAGTGAGGAAATTCAGCCCCGTGTATATATCCTTATGTGAATTTTATGATGGGACCGGGTGGCACGTGGCCACGGGTATGTTATTTGGATCGGGTTGCACGCCGCAACAATGTGATGATGAGTACGGTTCCTTATATTTATTTCTCTTATGTTATACTTCCTGTATTATGAGGAAAGTTCATATTTGTAGCGTGAGTCGAGTAGTTCCTTCCTGAGCCATTTCCTTATGTATCACGTTTGAATTGTGGCCTATTGGCGTATTGTGGCATCGTGTGAGACTATTGGTTATGTCTAGGGTGATTGGTTGTTTGAACTGTTCACATTGGGTGAGACAAGATTATTGTATCAGGGGTCAAGTGCGATGAGATTATGTGAAGTATACTACATGACAATCACCATTATTTAGTCTGTAATGAGATGACGATCTAAGTCAAGAGAAAGATTTCAATGTTCGGTTAACTCTGCAGTTGGTTAGAAATTTCTACACATTTCCTCCGTTGTGGTGGTATCGTCAACAATATGGCAGGATGTATGTATGTATCTTATAAGGTGCATTGAGAGTATCAAATTCGTAGAATTTTGGCTATTAAGGTTCATGGAGTGTCATTGTGGTTAGATGATGAATTAAGCGGTGCATGGTGCTGATTCAGCAAAGGTACGCAGTTGTGTTCTGGCGCCTCGTGCGGTAGTTGATACGGTGTTCATATATTAGAAACAGGCCTGACAGAGAATTTCAAGTGTTGGAACTGGGGTCTGAGCTTATTGTATGGATAAGAGGGAATATCTTCAGATTTGATCAAGCTAACGTGCCCAACTGGGTTGTGAAAGCACGGGCAGGTGCGCAAGGTGTTAAATAGTGATTTCAGATAACTCAAGAGAAGTTCTTGGCACGTTCGAGGACGAACGTTTGTTTAAGTGGGGAAGAATGTAACGACCCGACCAGTTGTTTTGAGCTCTAGCGCGTCGTTCAGCGGTTGGAAGTCATGAACAACTTCATTTCAGGTATTATGACTTGTGAAAATGGTCGGAGTTGAAATTCAGGAAGTTCAGAGCTGAATTGAATGGGAAACATTCATTTTAGAAGCCTTAAGTTGGAAGAATCGACTAAGACTGGAATTTGGAGTAAACGACCTCAGAATCGGGATCTGAAGGCTCCAGCAGGTTTGTATGATGATTTTGGACTTGGGAATGTGTTCGGATCGGGTAATGGATAACCCGGGAGCATTCCGGCGTATATTATGGAAGTTAGCATTTAGAAGGAATATCATAAGTTTGGCTTGAAACACATTTTAGTGATATTGATGCCCGTTTGGGATTCCGAGTTTGGGAATAGCTTCGTATGGTGATTCTAAAGTTGGGAGCGCGATCAGAAGTGAATTCGGATGTCCGTAGGTTATTTTGAAGCCGTTTGGCTAAAGATAGAAATTTGAAGGTTTTTGAGAAATCCGACCGGAAGTGGAAATTTTGATATCGGGTCGGAATGCAATTCCGGAAGTTTGAGCAGGTCTGTAATGTCGAATATGACTTGTGTACAAAATTTGGAGTCAATCGGATGTGATTTGATGGGTTTCGGCATCGGATGTGAAAGTTTGAAATTCTAAGTTCTTAATGATTTGAAATGGAGAGCGATTCGTCGTTTCGATGTTGTTTGATGTGATTTGAGGCCTCGAGCAAGTCCGTGTTATGTTTTGGGACATGTTGGTGTGATTGGACGGGGTCCCGGGGGCCTCGGGTGGATTCCGGGTGGTTAACGGATCAAAGTTGAAGTTGGAAAAGAGCTGAAGTTGTTGTCATCTGGTGTGACCTCACCTGAGAGGCTTTGGCCGCAGGTGCGGAGCCGCAGATGTGATTTTGGGGGCCGCAGGTGCGAGAAGTGGCAGGCTTGGCTAGGACCGCAGGTGCGAGGAAATTTCCGCACCTGCAAAGGCGCAGATGCGGTGTATGGATCGCACGTGCGAGTTTTTGAATGAAGTCGAGGAAGTCGCAGGTGCGAGAGGTGGACCGCAGGTGCGGATATATCGGGCCTGGGCAGATTTTTTTTAAACCGAGAAGTTTTCATTTCTTCTCCAAATTTCATTTGGTGTGGGCGATTTTGAGGAGATTCAAGAGGGGATTTTCACCAAGCATCACTAGGTAAGTAATTCCTTCCCATTCCTAAGTTAAATATGTAATCTTACATGGAATTAGACATGGAAATTTGTATATAAATTATGGAACTTGGAAGAAAAACCTAGAATTAGTATGTTGGATTTTTACCACGAATTTGAGCATGAAATCAAGGGTAAATTGTATATTTGAGTTAGTAGGACTATGGGTAGGGTATATCTTCGAGAAATTTCGGAATCCGGGCATGTGGGCCCGAGGGAATTTTTGTCAATTCCTTGAGCGGAGATGGGAGTTTATATAATCTGAATTCTTAACAAATATTAGGGTATATTTTCATTGGTTTATCATTAGTTAGATAGTTTTCGGGCGTTGTGCATCGATTGGAGTCGTGGGGAGGGCTTGGAAGCTGGTCATGAAGTTTCGGAGCGAGGTAAGTCTCCTTTCTAACTTTGTGAGGGGGAATTGTCCCCATAGGTGAACTAAATGAATATATGCTATTATTTGCGGGGGCTACGTACGCACGAGGTGACGGGAGTCCGTGCGTAGCTATTGTTATGCCACGTTCGGGTAGTCTAGGACCCACTAGCATGCCTTACTTGTTGTACTTGTGATTTTATCAATGATATTAGCCTGCCGATATTATCGAGTTAGTAATTGAATACTTAAAAAGGTCAGAACTTATTTTCCTTAAACAATTGAGATGAAAAATGGATTCTTCCTTGCATAATTGTGTTCCGGATGAATCAGTGATATTTAAAACCTTATCAAACTTGGCAAATGAATTTCCAGAAATGTTTTAAATTCTATCTTCATGTTTACCTAAAGAGAATTTTATCACTTCTTGAGAAACTGCTTTCCTGATGAAATATGGACTCATTGTGTGATTATGTGTATTTACGGGGACTGAGTCGCATGTATGATTCACGAGTAGGATAACCTTATATTTATATATATAACTGCGTCGCATGATCGATTCGCGAGCGGGGCAGATAGATGCATCTATGGTTCGAGTCGTTCGACCATCGGCAGTGCACATTTTATTATTGTTGGTCTGCGCCGTTCGACCCTCGGCATTTTGTTTGTGCATGATAAATGTTGCGTATTTCTTGTGATTTATACTTGTTTATCGGCCTAAGGAGTTTTTGAATTGTCAGTTAAAAGGAAGAAAAATTGATATGTAAAATGTGAAACAAGTTGATATTCCTTATGCCTGATTATTATTTAATTGATTATGATACTCATGCTTAGTACATCACTTGATTATATTTAATTGACCTCTAGCAAGTGTCTAATTCGACCTCTCGTCACTACCTCTCTGAGGTTAGGCGGGATACTTATTGAGTACACGTTGTTTTCGTACTCATACTACACTTGCTGTATTGTACCTTTCATTTTAAATTTCCTTGTCCAATTTGTATTTCGGACAAGCTTTGTAGTATTTGTAAAATTCTTAGAAATTTCTCATGTACTTGTGTCACCAGGTTCTGGGATGTGTTGGGATGTATTTTATTAAAATGGAACATTGGATTGTTATTTCTATTTAATGGATTTTATTTAGTTATTACGTGTTAAAGTGAAAGGTAATGATTTCAAAAATGCTAAAACGGGAATTTGACTTAACTATTTAATGATTGGCTTGCCTGACAGTGGATGTCCGGCTCCATCACGACCTTATGGATTTTGGGTCGTGACACTTGTCCTTCTTCAATAACACTTGGTGTACTTTCTGTTATTATTATACTTTCATATTTGTCACGACCCGATTTAACCCTCCGAATGGGCTCGTGACGGCACCTAGTCCCTATGACTAGGTAATCCCTAAATAAGCGGAAAATAGGATAAAACAGAAGTAAAACAGTCAAAATATAATGAAAACTATAGAACTCTTAGCCGCTCGACATTTACAACTCCAAATATCCTAAAACCCGGAATGTTATCAAGTCACAAGCTTTACAAGTACAACTCTATACAACGAAATTTAAGAAAAATGTCTCTGCCTATAACTACATCTATACTAGAATAGGAAGGGGACTCAGAAGGTTCTGCGGACGTGGTAGATATACCTCACGGTCTCCTATCAGCAGCTGCAGAACTCCTAGCCAGAACGTTGTGTGCTGGTACCTGGATCTGCACATGGGTAAAACATGCGCAGAAGGGCGTGAGTACTCCACATTCGGTACCCAGTAAGTGTCGAGCCTAACCCCAGTCAAGTAGTGACGAGGTCAGGTTGAGGCTCTACTGAGTTTGAAAACATAATAAGACAGTTATAAGGTTGTGAAAATAAGAAAAATCCGTAGAAATAGTAATAAGCAGAAATTTAGGAAAAACAAGAAGAAATGAGTAAAAGAAACTCTCGGTTCGTCACAACATATAACTCAACAGAAAACATGCAATGCAATACAGGGGGAAAGCTCCCGGATCTCGGTCCGTAGTCCTAATTTAAATATGCAATGCAGTACAGGGGGAAAGCTACCGGATCTCAGTCCGTAGTCCCAATTTAAATATGCTATGCAGTACAGGGGGAAAGCTCCCGGATCTCAGTCCGTAGTCCCAATTTAAATATGCTATGCAGTACAGGGGGAAAGCTCCCGGATCTCAGTCCGTAGTCCCAATTTAAATATGCAATGCAAGATGTATGTCGGATGCAGCGTAATTAAACAGTTTTAGGAAAATAGTAGGCACGAATAGGGTAGACTACCTAGACATGGCTCAAATAATGGTAAATAAGTAGAAAATCAGGTAAAGCAAGTAGACATGTTTGAATCTTAAGTTAACTACTCAGTTCAAGCAATAAAAAGTGATATAAGAATTGAAAATGAGATATGCCATAGAAAGAACAGTGGAATTTTAGTAAAAATAACCCGTGCACGCACTCGTCACCTCACGTACACGGTGTTTTCATAGTGAAAATCAGTTAAAAAGGCCTAAGGGAAAATCTCTAACACATAGTTAGGCAAGCCACTTACCTCGACTGCGCTACTCAACCCAATATCACGCTCTTGCCACGAGTATCCAACTCCGGGTGGCCCGAATCTAATAAATTCGATTGCATATTGTGAATAACATTTCAAGGAATCAAAATAACTAATTAATTCGAAGCCAATACGCGAAATTAAGAAATTTGCCCAAAACACCCCCAGGGCCCACGTCTCGAAATCGGGTAAAAATTACATTTTCCGAACCCCCATTCACTCACGAGTCTAACCATATAAAACTCTCTCAAATCGGAGGTCAAATACCTAATCAAAACCCAATAATTTGGTCTATGAAGTTTCTTCCCATTTTCTCATTTTCCCATTTTCTACTCAAGATTTTTGAAATTATAGGTGGAATTGAAGATTAGAATCATGGAAGTTGACCTATAATGGTTAGAAATCACTTACCCAAAATACCCAGGAGTAAAAGCCTCCAAGAATCGCCTCTCCCGAGCTCTCAAAGTCCAAAAATGGTAAAAATAACATAAACCCTCGGTTTTGGATTTTTAAAAGAACTGCCCAGTCTTTCCTCTACGCGATCGCGGAAGCCCAGCCGCGATCGCGGAGAACATCCTGACACGCGCCCAAAACCTTCTACGCGATCGGGGAACCACTATTGCGATTGCGGATCATGCAAACCCAGACCTATGCGATCGCGTCTGGGACCTTGCGACCGCACAGAGTAAATATCAGTCCTCCCTCAGACCCTGGGAACACTATGAGATCGCGACATATGTTATGCGATCGTGGAAGGTTATTTATCAATACACTACGATCACGGGTGGCCTTCTGTGATCGCGAAGAACAACTCTCGAGCCTCCCCTATTTACTTATGCAATCGCGGATGGTCTCTTGCGATCGCAGAGAACAAAACTCTACTGTAGAAAAACCAGCAACATCAGCACAGGCCTTTTGGCCAAAAGTGTCCGTTTGAACACCCGAAACACATCCGAGGCCCCCAGAACCTCAACCAAAATCACCAACCGACCCTAATACCTCATTCAAACTTGGTCGAGCCTTAAAAACACATCTCACATCATCAAAATCACCAAATATGCATAGATTCAAGCCTAAGAACTTATGAACTTTCTAGAATCCACATTCGACGCCGAAACACGCCTAAACTTATCCGAATGACCTCAAATTTTTCACACAGGTCACAAATGACATTAAGGACCTACTGTAGCTTTCAGAATTTCATTCCGAGTCCGATATCAAAATCTCACCTATCGGCCGAAATCGCTGAAATTCTAACTTTCGCCAAATCAAGCCTAAATCTACATCCGACCTAGAAAACACAATCCGAACACGCTCCTAACCCCGAAATCACTCAACGGAGCTAACGGAGTCGATGGAATTCCATTCCGGATCCGTCTTCATACAACTCTAGCTACGGTCCGATTTCTAAAGCTAAAATTCACCTCAAAGGACTATGTGTCCAAAATCACTCTGAATTTCACCACTCAACGCTCCGACACGTTCCATTAACATAATAAGACATGGGAGAAGCAGTTGTTAGGGGATCGGGGTGCTAACTCTCAAAACGACCGACCATGTCGTTACAATATTCCTCTATAACGGGAGATGCTGGCATATCAAGTAACTTTAGTGTTCCAGACGAACCTGCATGAAAATAAAGATAAATACTATCATTACCATTTTGTAGAATCTTTGTAGATAATTTGTAGATGAATTGAAATTATGTATTCCATATTTTTTTCCAAATAGTATGTAGTTTATTTGTAGAATAAATGTAGTAATTTTGTAGATACTGTTAAAAACAATACTGCTATATATATATGTACATTGATATGTAGTTTATTTGTAGATAAATGTAGATATTTTTTAGATTTTATTATAAAACCAGAATTATAGAATTTGTAACAGAACAAACCTGCACTTGTGTTCTCATTGGTGATACTCAATGCCATATTGAAATCTCGAACAGTTATACATAGCGGATATGATCCTAAGTTTTTATTTTCCTTTTTTGTCTCCATATATACACGAACTCCCATATCGTTCCTAATTTCCATTGGAGGACAATGCTCGTTCACAATATATTTGATTTCCGCAATTTTTTCGGAAGTATCAATCATTAATTGCTCTGCAATTGTAGAAATCAATATACTGTAACTCGCATCCTCATCGACTACAATACCATCGACCTGAAAATCTCTAAATCTCCCCTAGCTATCCCAAATTCCCATTCAATTGTAGCATAATGGGTATTTTGGACATGATTGTGTTTTGTTGCAGAAGAATTGTTGAAGATTTAGTCGCTAAAACAGAGTTTCGCCAGAACAGAGTCACTAAAATCTTATTTGAAACTGAAGATAATGTTTAATGAGTGATTTCCGTTTCAAAATATCTATCAGAATATTTACTTCCATAATTTTAGCGCGCCTAAATAGGAAGAATACAACTCCTATTGTTCGTTATTTTAATCCATTGTATTTTTGTGTGTAGAAAACCTGTTAACAGGGCGGATAATTTTCAAACCATGAACATTTTTGGTAATAAGTTTTCCTATATGGTTTAGGAACGAAAATTTCCCTTGTCTATTTGTGTTGTTTTCGCATAATGGGCTTCGGCCCTTTATTGGATGCTTACCCCTTCTTTTTTTTGGTTTTTTTATAGTTAGTTTATTATTATTATTATTATTATTATTATTATTATTATTATTATTATTATTTTGCTAATGATCAATACCCCTTATTAAAAATATAAGGTATTACATGTACCATCTGAATGAGGCAATCAGTTGGTGAGAATAAATTAACAGATCTGATATTTGACAAGACAATGTATTCCTCGCCTTTGCTGTTCTTTTACCGCGTTGATTCCACCGCTGCTCTTGTGGGTGGTATTTGGTGGAAGAACGACGCTAGGCAAGATGAAAAAGAAACACTAATAGAATAGGAAAAAAATGCTGAATCTGGAGTGTGTATATCACTTTAGGCTAGAAATATGTTGTATTTATTACAATTAAAAATAATTCAGGGAGTAATAATACTCCGTAAAGATAGAATGTATAGTTAAAAATCTGATTATAGGTCAAAGGTGTACTTATGCATTTTTCCAGAAAAATACAATTGAGAAAAATATGCAACGCAGATTAAGACGAAACAACGAGAAATATAATAAAACTAAATAAATTAGTATATTTTATTATGTGGCAATTAATATCTAAATACTTCATTTGGAAGTTAATTTGAGTTTTCTCCTCTCACCGGTTCTAAAAGAGAATGTATTTACGCTCTTTGTCATATTAGCTTCTAGATAGGTTAAGACTATCAAATTTTTAAGTTTATGGGTTATTAAAAATCATGTGAAGTTTAAGGGGAGCTAGACAAAAATCGTTAAGTCAGAGGGGGTCCTAATCATTTCTACCAATTAGGAAAGCTTGCCCAAAATATATATTCTATTTGTCTTACCATTCCTGAGTCCGGAACCAAAATATGGTCTTTTTTTATTTAAATGATCGAAATACGTGGGGAAAAAAATGTAGTGACCAAAATATATATAGCGCTCTTTTAATAGAATATGAAGTGCTCCATATTTATTGACCTAAAATAATGAGAAAATACCAAAATAATGAGCATAGTAAAAAAATTAGAGTAATTAAAATAATTTATTTGTAATAATTTTATTATTAGCAACAAAAATTAATACACACAATCAATCAACACATATACTCAATCAATCATCTGACAAAGACGGCGATGGCAGGAAAGAAAGAGAACACATATAGCTTACTTCTTTTATGCTCTGTGCATATAGCGTACTTCTTTTATGCGCTATGCAATTAAATTCAAACATTGTGTATAGTGATATATTTATTATGATATACTTTAACGGATAAAACGACCGTTAAAGTATAACGCCCTTTAAAATAACGTTATATATGTATTTTGGTCACTAAAATTTTTTTCCACGTATTTGAATCGTTTGAGTAAAAAAAAGACCACAATTTAGTTCCGGACTCCACTTTTAAAGACAGACATCACAATTCTATAGTATCCCCCTTCCCTTTTTTCCGTTGCTTCTTCTTACTAATTTTTATGGTATATACCTTTCTGTGGCATATGTTTTTGGATTAAAAGAAGTACTGAGATTTCTCTTTTTGTAATTATCTTTGTTGACTTATAACAATTTTCGAAAGAAAAGATAATAATAACTTGATTTTTTGACAGTAGTCATTACTCATAATGATTGAGTGATAAGATACTCCTTTGCTAGTACTGCTTTCAAAATTACTCCCCAATCTACTTTAATTAATATTTGGCTTTTTTTTATTGTTCACAACATTTGGGTTTTTCAGATATAAGGAGGAATTAACATTTTTACCAAAGATGTCTTTAGAGTAAAGAAGCTAACGAATTAAAGTTAATATTATTAATTTTATTGTTAATTAATGATAAAAATTTGATTTCTTAATATGCATAAAAATAACTAAAAAATCAATTAAAATGAATAGGAAGGAGTAGTAATTTCACATGTCACTACGTGGACTAAACAGGCCTCGTTGAAACAATTCCAACCAAACATGTTGTTCAGTGTTCAGACTGCAACTTCATATGAGGCATTGAAGGACAAAATATTACCCTCTCTGATATTTGTTAATTAATATATTTGTTCATGTTTCGTGCGGTTTTAAAATTATATATGAGAAATATTTACGGCTAAAAATGCAAAAATAACTCACATATATTAGTGTATGTGAACATGAATAAGAAAACATAAAAATAAAAGAATAACGAAAAAAGAACAAATACTAATTTAAAAATTTTGGAGGATGAAAACTTAGAATTCACTTTTTTTTTCTCCCTTTAGGGCATTCTTAATATTTTGTATTTTAGTTTTTTTTATGTTCCTTTAATTTATTTCTCTTTCGTTACATCGATTCCACCTTCAACCAGATAAATAACTCTTTTATTTTTCCTCCTTATTATCTGTCAAATTTCAACATTTGTATTCTTTCTCTTGTCAGCTATTTTTCCCATTTTTAAATACTCACCACCCTTATATGTATTAACTCCTTTAGTTTTTTTTTTCCAGTTACTTCTATTTATCTATCCTCCTATGGTCCCATTTAATTAATAAGACAATTCTATTTATATTTCGTTTATATATTCAAGAGAGGAGACAACCGTGCCATGTCATCTCTATTGAGGCCAAAACTATATAAATACATAAGATGTATAAGAATTGTTTATACAACTAAAATATAGCTAACTGATTTAGAACATCATATTTTCAACGTAGGAAAAATACGAATCAAAATATTCTTTTATGAATATATCATCTCTTAATGATACTTTCAATATCTATTTAACTAAAAAACTATGAGAAAAATATTTTAGTTTAATTATGGAACAACTTGTTTAAATTAGCATATTTGAACTAAAGACAAATGATAAAAACTGATGAAAATAATGATGTAAAATTACTGGTGGTGGCTAATACTTGTTTTTAAAGGTAAAAAAAATGGAATGGCGTTAATCCCTCACTTTAATATAGAAGCAATTCTTCAGTATACTTTCATCTTGACTCATTTTAATTCTAGCGTATCTTAAATTTGGAAACAATAAAAAGAAAAGGAACAAACATATTAAGAAAACGTTACATTAAAATTCATACATAAAAAAAAACGTTACCTAAGGTAACTTACCTTATAACTTTTTAAGCGGACGCGAATTCATTCAAAATTAGCAAGATTTGCTAAATATAAATCATGAATGACAATACATGGATAATAAACCATTGAAAAGAAAAATTCTTAATTTACTAATAATCAAAAATAAATCGAGAAGGAAATTGAATTGAACGAAAAGGGAAAACAATAATTAATGTATATCCTACAATGACGACAAAAAGAAACATCCCAGTTATTTTTCAACTCTTCCCATCATTTTTTTATGCTCTTTGTTAATTTTTCTGCAAATTCATCCTCTCTCTTACTCTCACTCTCTCCTCTCAAATTTAACCAATCTAAAATTCTTGCAGAAAACCTTCCACTGGCAGGCGATCCCCCCGTCCTCGGGTCCTGAAAAAGACACCGATCAGAGACGAAAGTTACACTAGAGTTCAGGCTTTTTTTGTTAAAGAGCTCACAGACAAGAGATTAAAAGACGGAACATATAAAAGAGAATTCAAGGGTCCTGAAAAAGACACCGATCAGAGACGAAAGTTACACTGGAGTTCAGGCTTTTTTTGTTAAGGAGCTCACAGACAAGAGATTAAAAGACGGAACATATAAAAGAGAATTCAAGGGTAAGGACGAGATGGTTTTCTTTCACAGTACCACTCCCAACAATGGGAGTAGTAGAGCCATCAGCAAGCTTTAGCTTACCCAATGATGTTGATGGGTTAAGTGAAGAGAAAATGGTTTTTATGCTCTTTGTTAATTTTTCTGCAAATTCATCCTCTCTCTTACTCTCACTCTCTCCTCTCAAATTTAACCAATCTAAAATTCTTAACTTTCTCCTTATGATCACATCCATTGTGCCCTGTGGAACTTACTTTACTTCATTCTTCTTTCTCTTTCACTGTCTTCAGAAGGCACTGTTTTCATATTCTCGCTCGCATAGTCGAAAACCTTCATTTGTCTCAACTCTTATACACACACATATAATTTTCCTTAAAGATCTAATTTTGAAGATGGAAGTAAACATGACTAATTTTGGAGTGAGTAAAATTATACATCAAGATTTGAATCTTGCAAGTATGTTAGAAATATGTGCTTATATATGTCCAAAAAAGTTTCTTGACATTTATGTTAGAGATTATGAATATGAAAGGCAAGAGTTATTGAGATTATTAAAAATGTAGGTTATGAAGATAAAGAGGTGTGAGTTATGAAAATAGAATTTTTTAATGTAAAATAAATTAAAAAATGATGGAATATCCTAAAAAAGGAGAAAAAAGATAAATATGTTTCTTTGCTTTTGAGAGGTGCCACCTCACTTTTCTATTACCCACTTTTATATTTATATGTAGATCCTATTTTAACAAATGTTGTCATAAATACATGGAAGTCATTTATTTCTTTTTTTCCTTCAAATTAACTCTTATATATTGTTTTAATTAGTAGAGCATTAATTAAGTGAGATAATTAAGAAAAAGATAGTTTAGACAAAATAATCCTATAAGGCTATAAGTGTCTTTTAAAGAATATATATTATATACTATATTTAAGAAAAAAAATGGTATTATGAACAACAGAGAAATACAGTAATTCTTTTTCAGGGTCAAGTCCACAGACAGTATTGAACAAGTCATAAATTTGCAGACCAGAACGTAATATATACCTCCTGCATGCATGGGGAGTCGGAGTTTTCTTGGTGGTAATGATAATTCAAACTCTTGGTGATAGTGCATATTAATGCCACATTTAATTATTTTGAAAATAATTAAAGGGAAGGGTTTTCTCCCATGGTCCAAGTGTCCAACTAGGCAAAGAAACAGGAGTATTCTTTTTTGGCATAATACATAAACATATCTTCAAACTTGGCCATATGCTCTTCAACTTTGCATGTACACAAGTAGACACTTCAACTTATATATGTATATATTATGCTTTGTTTAAGTGACTTTATATCTTAGGTGGAGTCTGCTAGTGGAACCAAGTATAATAACAAATGAATTTTGGGCATGATTCTTCTTCCAAAGTTAGCTTATTGTAAGTCTATGGATGCCCAATATCAATTCAATCCCAAAACCTAATTTATAAAGTGAGGATGGTCAAAAATCATATAAAAGGGCCAAAAATTCATTATCCCACTGATATGGGACTCTATATATAATTGGGTTACTTGACTAGTGGTGAGGATTTTTTATGCATGCTGAAATCAAACAGATGACATACTTGTTTTATTTATTATAGTTGGGGCAAAATTGGCTAATTTCCCTTCGATTACTTTCCCCTTTTGAGAGTACAGGCCGAGTTCTCACCTGCCGTTAATGACCGCCCAAAGGCAGAATGAAACTTCAAGCTAGAATTTCAATTGAGTGAAACATAATGAAGACCTGAACTCCCTCCTATCTAGTGGCTGAATTAGGATAAATAAAATCGGGGAACATAATTAATATATTTTTGTCACGACCCGAAATCCCACCTTCGGACCATGATTGCGTCTAACGTTGAACCCGCTAGACAAGCCAACATTTGAACTAAATAAAACTCATTAACAACTAAAACGAACAGGATAAAACTAAGACACCGATGGCCCACAATGAAATTTAACAAAATAACCTACATACGACATAGCACTTTTCGAAAATAAAACCCATATACAAATCCCAGAACTGATGTCACATACTCACGAACTGTCTAAGAGATTACTACAAACAAAAAGTCTGAAAATAAGTACATAGGACTGTCTTTGAAATACAAAGTAAAACAGAGCTGAAAGTGAATTGTAGAAGGTGACGTCAAGGCCCACGAACGTCTGCGGGTCTACCTCGAGTCTCCTGTGTGACTGAATGAGATGCTCCGATCGTCAGTGATCTCCGGGTCCGGCTGCGTAGTCTGCACAACATAAAGAAGTGCAGGTGTAGCATCAGTACAACCGACCCCATGTACTGAGTAAGTGTCGAGCCTAACCTCGGCGAAGTAGTGACGAGGCTAGGACCAACAACAACATATGTACCTGTACAATTTTATATGATAACAGGAAAGATGGCAACATAAATAAGCAAGTAAGACAGATACGGGGAGAACATGCTGGAGTAATAAGGGCAACAAAAATGCCAGCACAGTAGAACAGAGTAATAACTGAAACGTAACGACAAGGCAGAAATTTAACTTCTCAACATATAATGAATAGAAAAAGGCATGGCATGTCCCACTTGTGCATAACCTCACAATCACTCGGCACGGAATGTCCCCTCGTGCATATATAATAACACTCGGCACAGAATGTCCCCTCGTGCATAACCTCACAATCACTCGGCACGGAATGTCCCCTCGTGCATATATATATATATATATATCAAAACAAAGCAACAATATAATGTGAGAGTGTACACTAACAAGTCTCAAGTTCATGGAAATACATCAATACAATTCTATTGCCCCGTCAAGGAGAAATCATCAATTACAACATCAACAAATGCCCGACAAGGGTCTCAGCTATAACCAACCTCGCGTCAGAATTATAAATTCAACAATGTAAGCCTCAACTATCATAAGTCACTGAATAACTCTCCACGTCATGAACAACAGCAAGGTATCACTTTTTAATTCACCAATTACTCACAGGTCGGAGAATATCAAGAACATAGTAAGTTTCATCACAAATAACTCACGAGCCTGCTTGACCGCAACGCATAGGCACTCGTCACCACGCCTATGCGTTGGACATGAGTTACACATAGCAAGTAAGACTCTATACCTAATCCTCAAGCTGAGGTTAAGCCAAACACTTACCTCGACTCCAAAGAAAATGCAGGTCAAGCCTCAATCATAGCCTTTCCTCTCGAATCCAACTCCGAATCGGGAATATCTAGATATAATGGATTTATTAACATCAATAAGTACTCAATAAACCAATTCCCAAGCCAAATTATACACTTCCTACTATTTCTCCGAGAATACTAAAAATCGACCCCAGGCCCACACATTCGGATTTTCGAAAATTCATGAAGGAATTAATTACCCGGAGTCTAAGGATCGAAGTTATGTAATTTATACAAGATTTTATGGCCTAACATGGAAAATCCCAAAATCCTCAAGAACCCTAAAATTACTACCTAATTCTATGATTTTTAGATGATTTAGTAGTGAATTTAACTAGGAATTAGTGTTTGAAACTAGTAAAACTATGGAATTTACTTACCTCAATAACAATAGTGGAAGGTCTTTTGAGAAGCTCTCTAAAATCTTGAAGAGGAAGATGAAAATGGAGGAATAAGGCTAAGTCCCGTATTTTATAACACTGCCCAGTGATTTCTACACTGCGGTCGCGACAAGAGGACTGCGACCAGACCTATGCGATCACGGCAGAGGTCCTGCGATCGCGAAGAATAACTAGCAAGACCTCTGCGATCGCGGCAGGGTTCCTGTCATCGCGAAGAACAAACTCACCCGGCCCAGACGCGACTCAATGCGATCGCAAGAAACGGGCTGCGATCGCGAAGGTGTGGAACCCAGACCTCTGCGATCGCGAAGAGGAGGTTGCGATCGCAGTGAACAATCACTAGCCCAGCAAAATCCTTCTCCGTGATCGCAACCCACCTTCTGCGATCGCAGAGAAGGAAACCAGATAGCAGATTTTTTGGTTTTTCCAACTTAGCTCCCGGGGGTCTAAAACACCCCCGAGCCCCTCGGGACCCCGTCCAAAAGCACCGGCAAGTCTGTATTCACGATACGGACTCGCTCGAACTTCCAGAACATGAAAAGCAAAAACGGAACTCGAAATCAAACCCCAAAACCAAATTAATCAAACTTAAGAACTTTGAAATTCTAGAATTCGCTTCAATGCGCCGAACCGGCCTAACCTGCTCGGAATGACTTCAAATTTTGCAAATACGTTATAAATGACACGACGGAACTATTCCCGATCTAGGAATTTCATTCGAACCTCGGGAACATAACATCACTCTCCAAGCCAAATTTCAAATTCTTCAAAAACCTCAAACCTTCATTAACTCCATTTCCCCCCTCATTTTGATCCGAAACCAATCAATTCAAGTCCGTTTTACACCAAATTTCACAGATAGGACACATAACACATACTAAACCTGTTCCGGGCTCCGGAACCGTAATACGGGCCCGGTAACAAGGTTTTCACATAATTATAAACTTTCAAATTCCTTTATTATTTTCTGAAAAATAATTTTCTTTAAAAATTCATCACTCAGGCTTGGGACCTCGGAATTCGATTCCGGGCATGCGCCCAAGTCCCATATTTTCCTACGGACCATCCGGGACCGTCACATCACGGGTCCGGGTCCGTTTACAAAAAATGTTGACCAAAGTCAACTTTATTCAATTCAAAAATTCCATTTTTATCACATTTTCACATAGAAGCTTCCCGGCTACCTGCCCGGGCTGCGCACACATATCGAGGTGAGACTAACGGAGGCTTTCGGGGCCTCAGAACACAAATTTATCCATAATTNATAAGTCAGATCCTTGTCCAATTGGACACCGCTGAAGTCAAGGACATGAGATGGATCTGCAATATATCTCCGGAGCATAGATACGTGAAACACTGGATGCACTGCTGATAGATGCGGTGGAAAGGCAAGTCTGTAGGCCACCTCTCCTACCTTATCTAAAATATCAAATGGGCCAATGTACCTAGGGCTCAACTTGCCCTTCTTTCCGAACCTCATCACGCCTTTC
>ML259982.1:26611-37813 GCA_005239495.1 Nicotiana undulata | reverse complement strand
GTGTGCAAATCCCTAGCTTCAAAACTTGTTATTCTCTACTCAAAATATATTTACAAAGCTGAACAAATATCCAAAAACCGATCTCTAATAGATCTCCCGTTCTCCCCCTTAAGAGAATGCCAAGATGTGCCTTTTATAGTGGGTCAAAATTCGGGTGAAAAGAGGACAAAAAAACCCATGTCGGGCTGATATGCGATCGCATCCCTGTCGCATATCAGGGATGCGATTCGCATCTTCACTCTTTACGTCGCACATCAAAACCCTAGGTCCCAGTGGGTCGTCGCATTTGAGATATGTGTTCCGCATTAGTGATATGTGATTGCATTCGTGCGTCGCATTTACAATGTAGCTTCAGGCATCAGATGGTGATGCGACTCAAATGCGAACCGCATTTGCGATATGCGATCGCATATTCGACCGCATTTCACTCATTAAACTCGACTCATCTTTCTGTTGCGGTATGCGATCTTCTGGGCTCGAAATGCGATTCGCATGTTGCATATGCGATCGCATTCGGCCATTGCTCCCCGCTTTTCTTTTCTTTACTCTCTTTTTGCTCAATTTCACTCCAATTTGACCTTAACCACTTCATGGCATCATTTTCCTGCAAATAGAGCAATTACACACTAAAAACGACCTCAAGTTATCATTTAACAATACAAAATCTAATGAGAAAAGGCTAAAATGAGTGGTAAAATCACCACTCATCAGATACCTGTCTTTCAAGGCGGTCTTCGTAGTTTTGGCAGAAATTCACCTCGTACCGAAGGTGCGTCAACCCCTCTGCCCTTTTGTCACAAAGAAGCTTGAGGGATTTGTCCATGTCCAAGGCTTTTCGTAGCCGAGCTTCGCAACGAAGCAGCTCGAACTTGAGCTTATCAAAAGCCTATGAAAGAGAAGCTCCAGTTAGAAAATTAAAACATGGAGTTAAGAGAGACACAAAGATCACCAAGGCTTACCAAAGAACAAAATCGCTGAGCCTCCTCAAAGGCCGAGCGACAATCTCCTGGTCTAGCCTCTTTGGCCCCAGTTGAAACACCCCAAGCGTGAACATGATCTTTAGGGACTCCACTCCCATCGACCAACCCATGGCCCTGAAATTCCCTTCAAGTACCTTCGATTGGAGAAGAAATTTGCGGCGGAAGACCCTTTTCCCTCGAAGTACCTTCGACCAAGGAAGAAGATGGCGGAAAAGTAGGAACCACTCCCCCAAAGCTGGAGACCTCAGGCTTGGCAGGTTCAGGTTCATCGCCTTTGCACCTTTGGGCAAACCTTGCCTCACTACGAGTTTCCTCGTCCACCGAGGGCTCTTTTCTCTTATTATCATTCTTCGGCCCTGAAGCCGATGACCCTTCCTTCTCTCCAAGGGGATACGGTCTCATCTCGTGGAATTTACCGATGCCTGCAATAAAGAATTGGTAAAAATGAAAAGTTTTTCTAAAAGAGAGAATCTAACGGCACTCATCGTAGAGTTTGGCCTCCCATCTACCCTTCGATAAGTCACGCTATTTACAATCATCGTAAGTCTAACAAGATGTCAGCTTCCGAGTCCAATCCGCCAAGTCGGGGATCTCATGTGGAAAGCATGCGGCCGCTGCAGAAAAAGAAAGGAAACTTTATTACGGAGTCAGCCTCCACTATGAACAACAATGATAAATACACAAGTGTACCACTTACGTGTGAAATTCCATTTCTCAGAAAATGGTAGGAATTCTGCAGGGATGATGTCAGCGGTTCGCACTCGGACAAACTGATTCATCCACCCTCGGTCCCCATCCTCCTCATCTTTGGCGACGGAGGACCGGATGGATCGACATTGTAAAGTAATCAGGCCTCGACAATGTAAGGGCTGGTACAATCTGATAAGATGGACGAGAGTGAACTCGAGCCATGCGTTTTCCACGGAAAATCTTATCATTAATACAATCCTCCAAAATGACGGGTGAACCTGTGCCAGGGTAACCCGATGTATCCTACAAAACTCGAGCATGACTCTATTAAGGGGGCCTAACATAAAGGGAAATGTGTACACGTTCAAGAACCCCTCTACATGAGTGGTGATATTCTCTCCCAAGGAAGGTACCCGCAACACCATATTTTCTCCCTATCCGCAGTCTCTCCTCATCGCCCCGAGTTTTTCTCCCCTATTAATTCGATGAACCTCGATGCATACCCTCGATGGACTTGAACATTGGAAGATCTCTCTGTTGAAAAATCCCTCCTCGAGATAAAACATCTCGAGGTTAGCTCACCAGAAGCTGGCAATGTACCACCGACCGAGCGGTAAGCAGGGGCAGAACCTCTTTCTTGGTGGTTAACAAACTCAAGCACTGCAACCATTGCAATGGTGAAACAAGAAAAGGAATAAGAAAACATACGCGAAAGCTCTGATTAAAATGGAGAAAGAGTTGCGGTAAGGAAGAAAGACTCTATAAAGAAGATAATTGCTCGGAGCTGCAAAGCCTTCAAATGAAGAAAGTGAATGCATATATAGGGCTAGCGACGACTGTTCGCCTACTTTGAAGGTCAATTAATTCATACTATGCCATTACCACTATTGGGTAAGTGAACCGGTGGGACCACCTCGATCACTTCACATGTCATTCCATATGAATGCCACTGTCCAAGGGCTTGAGGTCTCCGTGTTGATCTGATCTCGAGATGGTACCCTATCTCGATGGTCTCTGCTACTACAATTATGGTCTCTAAGGAGCCATCAATATAAATTTAACCTCGAGATGGTACCCAATCTCTATGATCTCAACTATCACAACAGTGGGATCTAAGGAGTTTTCGATGTATATCTAACCTTGAGATGGTACCCGATCTCGAGGACCCCTACCGCTATGATCACGGGCTCTAAGGAGCCGTCAAAATAAGCCTAATCTCGAGATGGTTCCCAATCTCAAGGATCTCTGTTCTTATAACTATGCTCTCTAAGGATCCATCAGTGTCAACCCAACCCCGAGATAATGCCCGATCTCGAAGATCTTGGTTATAATATCTATTGAATCCAAGGAGTCATCTAAACCTATCTAGCCTCGGGACGGTGCCCGGTCTAGAGGAGGTTTGTTGCTATAAGAAAAGGTCATAAGGGAACTATCAATCTAGCCCCGAGATGGAGCCCGATGTCAACGGGTGCTATTATTCAAAATACGGGCTCTAAAGAGCTGATGTCAAAATTTAAAGGATTGTCATTGCATGGAAGAAATAAAAGACTTGGAGCAGAAATTCCTTTTGCATTCACAAAATATATTTACATAACGAGTCTTTGAAAGGCTCCCTTAAGGGGTCCATATGCAAAAAAAGAAAAGGAAAAAAGAAGGCAAAAATGGTGAAGCGAGTCTATTTCTCGCCTTCATTGCTAGCTGAGCTGCTAACAAAGCCGCTGTCGGAGCCCTTATGTGAGGAAGTTGAAAGTGTCGATTCTTCTTCTAAAATCCTGGCCTTCTCAATCTTAGTAGAGAGATCGGCACCTTTGGCACTTGCTTCTTCGAGGGCCTTCCTCCTAGCTTGTGAACGAGCATGAGAAATGGCCTAAGTCATTTTGATCCCGCCTCTTCGGATTTCTGCCTAGCCCGATCATTAGCGACAACTGTATCTCTTTTGTATGAGGCCACATGGTCATCAGCCTCAGCTTTGGCCGTAGATAGCAAAGCAACCTCCTTCTAGGCGCTCCAAAGAAGGTTCTGGGTCGAGGTCAACTCTCCCAGTAAAAGGTCCCTCTCTGAGGCCACGGTTTCGTTTTGCCTTTTTAGCTCGAAGAGCTTCGCATCCTTGGCCACGACCTCTTCTTGAAGTTGCTCGACCAATGCATTCTTTTGTTCGATCTGCAAAATGAATCAAGTTAGTGGGGAACCGAAATGCGAGAATAAGAAAATGAACTCATAAGTGTCATATTACCTACTCGTTGAAGCTAGTTCGCTCCTGGTGCACTCCCTCCAGACTGGTCCGAATCTCTTTCAGCTCCTCATCCTCTCGTAAGATCACCAAAGCTTACCGAAGAACAAAACTGCTGAGCCTCCTCAAAGGCCGAGCGAGAATCTCCTGGTCTGGCCTCTTCGGCCCCAGTTGAAACACCCCGAGCGTGAACATGATCTTTAGGGACTCCACTCCCATCGACCAACCCATGGCCCTGAACTTCCCTTGAAGTACCTTCGATTGGAGAAGAAAGTAGCGGCAGAAGACCATTTTTCCTTGAAGTACCTTCGACCGGGGAAGAAGATGGCGGCAAAGTAGGAACCACTCCCCCAACGATGGAGACCTCGATCTTAGCAGGTTCAGCTTCATCGCCTTTGCACCTCTGGGCGAACCTTGCCTCACTACGAGTTTCTTCGTCCACCGAGAGCCCTTTTCGCTTATTATCATTCTTCGGCCCTGAAGTCGATGACCCCTCCTTCTCTCCAAGAGGATGCGGTCTCATCTCGTGGAATTTACCGATGCCTACAATAAACAAATTGGTAAAAAGGAAACATTTTTCGTAAAAGAGAGAATCTAACGGTACTCAACGTAGAGTTTGGCCTCCCATCTACACTTCGATTAGTCACGCCATTTACAATCATCGTAAGTCTAGCAAGATGTCAGCTTCCGAGTCCAATCCGCCAAGTCAGGGATCTCCCGTGGAAACCACGGGGTCGATATAGAAAAAGAAAGGAAACTTTATTACTGAGTCAGCCTCCACTATGAACAACAATTATAAATACACAAGTGTACCATTTACGTGTGAAATTCCATTTCTCAAAATATTGTAGGAATTCTGTAGGGATGATGTCAGCGGTTCGCACTCGGACAAATTGATTCATCCACCCTCGGTCCCCATCCTCCTCATCTTTGGCGACGGAGGACCGGATGGATCAACATTGTAAAGTAATCAAGCATCGACAATGTAAGGGCCGATACAATCTGATACGATGGCCGAGAGTGAACTCGAGCCATGCCTTTTCCACGAAAAATCTTATCATTAATACAATCCTCCAAAATGACGGGTGAACCTATGCCAGGGTAACCCGATGTATCCTACAAAACTCGAGCATGACTCTATCAAGGGGGCCTAACGTAAAGGGAAACTTGTACACATTCAAGAACCCCTCTACATGAGCGGTGATATTCTCTCCCAGGGAAGGTACCCGCAACACAACATTTTCTCCCTATCCGCAGTCTCTCCTCATCGCCCTGAGTGTTTCTCCCCTATTGATTTGATGAACCTCGATGCATACACTCGATGGACTTGAACATTGGAAGATCTCTCTGTTACAAAATCCCTCCTCGAGATAAAACATCTCGAGGTTAGCTCACCAGAAGCTGGCAATGTACCACCGACCGAGCGGTAAGCAGGGGCAAAACCTCCTTCTGGGTAGTTAACAAACTCTGGCACTGCAGTCATTGCAATGGTGAAACAAGAAAAAAAATAAGAAAACATACGCGAAAGCTCTGAATTAAAATGGAGAAAGAGTTGCGGTAAGGAAGAAAGACTCTATAAAGAAGATAATTGCGCGGAGCTGCAAAGCCTTCAAATGAAGAAAGTGAATGCATATATAGGGCAAGCGATGACTGTTCGCCTACTTTGAAGGTCAGTTAATTCTTACTATGCCATTACCTCTTTTTGGGAAG
Organism: Nicotiana undulata; assembly: GCA_005239495.1. Lineage (NCBI taxonomy): Eukaryota > Viridiplantae > Streptophyta > Magnoliopsida > Solanales > Solanaceae > Nicotiana > Nicotiana undulata. The sequence continues at coordinate 32,203 of ML259982.1, read as the reverse complement.
TGAACCGGTGGGACCACCTCAATCACTTCACAGGTCATTCCATATGAATGACACTGTCCAAGGGCTCGAGGTCTCCGTGTTAATATTATCACGAGATGGTACCCTATCTCGAGGGTCTCTGCTACTACTAGTATGGTCTCTAAGGAGCCATATATATCAATTTATCCTCGAGATGGTACCCGATCTCTAGGATCTCAACTATCACAATCGTGGGCTCTTAGGAGTTTTCAATGTATATCTAACCTCGAGATGGTACCTGATCTCGAGGTCCCTTGCTGCTATGATTACGGGCTCTAAAGAGCCGTCAAAATAAGCCTAATCTCTAGATGGTTCCCAATTTCGAGGATCTCTGTTGTTATAACTATGCGCTCTAAGGATCTATCAATGTCAACCCAACCTCGAGATAATGCCCGATCTCGAAAATCTTGGTTATAATATCTATGGAATCCAATGAGTCATCTAAACCTATCTAGCCTCAGGACGATGCCTGGTCTAGAGGAGGTTTGTTACTATAAGAACGTGTCCTAAGGGAACTATCAATCTATCCCCGAGATGGTGCCCTATCTCAACTGGGTGCTATTATTCAAAATACGGGCTCTAAAGAGCCGACGTCAAAATTTAAAGGATTCTCATTGCATGGAAGAAATAAAATACTTGGGGGAGAAATTCCTTTTGCATTCACAAAATATATTTACAGAACGAGTCTTTACAAGGATCCCTTAAGGGGCCCATATGCAAAAAAATAAAAGGAAAAAAGAAGGCAAAAATGGTGAAGCGAGTCTATTCCTCGCCTTCACTGCTAGCTGAGTTGTTAACAAAGTAGCTATCGGAGCCCATATCTGAGGAAGTTGATTGTGCCGATTCTTCTTCTAAAATCCTGGCCTTCTCAATCTTAGTAGAGAGATCGGCACCTTTGGCACTTGCTTCTTCGAGGGCCTTCCTCCTAGCTTGTGAACGAGCATGAGAAATGGCCCGAGTCATTTTGATCCCGGCCTCTTCGGATATCTGCCTAGCCCGATTATTAGTGGTAACTACATCTCTTTTGTATGAGGCCACATGGTCATCAACCTCATCATTGGCCGTAGATAGCAAAGCAACCTCTTCTTGGGCGCTCTGAAGAAGGTTCTGGGTCGAGGTCAACTCTCCCCGTAAAAGGTCCCTCTCCGAGGCCACGGTTTCGTTTTGCCTATTTAGCTCGAAGATCTTCGCATCCTTGGCCACAGCCTCTTCCTGAAGTTGCCTGACCAATGCATTCTTTTGTTCGATCTGCAAAACGAATCAAGTTAGTTGGGCACTGACATGCGAGAGTAAGAAAATGAACTCGTAAGTGTCATATTACCTGCTTGGTGAAACTAGTTCGCTCCTGGTGCACTCCCTCCAGACTGGTCCAAATCTCGTTCAACTCCTCATCCATTCTGTAGGAGGAAATTTTTGATGCATTCAGCTCCAATTTGATCTTTTCAATTAGGTGATTTGATGATTCTATTAGGTTTGTATGCTAGTTTTGGACTAGGTATATGTTCAGATTTGGTTTTGGATGTATCTAGAAGATTATGACTCTATTTTTGGAAAGTTGGTAGTTTAAAGAATTAGAGAAGTTTTAAGTTTGGCCGATAGTTGACTTTGAGGATAATGAACTTTGATTAGGGTTTGGAGACCTTTGATAGGTCATAATAGTTGGTATGAACTTGCGTGAAAGGTTTGGATGTGATCATAATATCTAAGTGTGTTTTGGATGCATTCGTCGAAGTTGGAAAGTTTGAATGTTGATCGATGGATTTGATCTTCGATTTTTTATTTTTGCTATTTTGATCCTTGAGACAAGTGTTTATGAAGTATATGGACATATTGCTATGAGTGGACGGAGTCCTAGAGGGCTCCAGTGTGATTCGGGGTGGTTTCGATCTATTCTTGTTGGGTTTGGAGCAGTTGTGTTCCCAATGTACTACAGTGTTTCATGATCGCGTTGAAAAGGCTTGTGATTGAGGAGAAGATATTGGACAGATGGATTTTTGAATGATGTTCGTGGACTGGATGATGCGATCGTGTATTATTGCGGAGCTGGACATCACGATCGCGTGTGTGTGATCGCGTTCGCAAAGAGGAAGAATCAAGCCAGCGGGTTTAAGCATTCGTGTTCGCTAATGGTTTCTTGCATTCATGAAGGGGTGGTATGTTGTCTTTAACGATTATATGGGTCAAGGCGCGATCACGGAGAAGGATTTTGGCACACCCCAGCCTCAGGAGGTGCGACCAGCACACGATTCTCGAAGGCCTGTGCGAACTAACATCCATAATTATATCTTTCAACATAAATTATAAAATGCTTACAATTGATTATGGAAGAAACTCTCAACATTTTATAAATATACATAGTTGTTTCCAATATTTTCTTATGCATCAGACACTAGCTTGCAAGCCTCTAAGTACCACAATACACAAAACTTGGTCGAGAAAGGGCCCCACCATACCTAAAATGATAGAGACATGTACCCAAGTACCTACCAACTTCTATTCAGCTACTTCAGAAAAATGGAGTGAGACAATCAACAGCTGAAATGTGCACCCCACTAGAAAGGGATGTCACCAGTTTAATATACACATGTGGGCATGAATGTAACTCCGAAAAGGAAGAGGCGTCAGAAAGAAAGATGTATTGAATATTTAAGGTTGATGATGTATGTAAGCTACAAGCATAACATATGAGAGATGAATACGTAATGGATCAACATTTGGATATGTTCCTCTAAATACTCAGGGTTATATGTTAATAAAATCTTGAACTCATGCACTCACTGTCCTGTCTAGGTATCGGGGGCCTGATGGTGGGCCTGAGAGGTTACTAACCAAGTCATCAACTGCACTGCACTTTCTCATATCTAAATCCTAGTCAGAAGCAACCCGAGGAAAAAACATGTGTACGTTAGTTCCTTTACGTCTTTCTGGGTGTAGAGGTTCTACCTTCGAAGTCTGAGTATCAACCTCATTGTGAGGCTCACATTGATCCATATGGGAAGGTGGCACCCAACTAGTACCCTCTCCTGCAACTTTATCAAATCTCTGAACAACTGCCTCTCATCTTGTCGTAGGCATCACTATTAATATAAGCAAGATAAGGATTAAAAGTGAACACTTATGACTCAGCTCTATTGCACGATCTACGTTCAGAGAGAAAAATATACGTCCTAAATATAATTCACCCTCCAGTTTATAAATATGGTGTACGCCACTACTAGATATAGCTTGCAGACTCCCTAGGACAGACCTTGCTCAAATACCAAGTTTGTCACGCTCCAACCTCGGGAGGTGCGACTGGCACACACGCCTAAAGGCCCAAGCTAACTAACATCTTCTTACGACCCATACCTAAATAAAGTTTGGTAAGTTTGAATTTTAGCATAGCCAATCAGATGGTGATGCTTGGCCAAGCCGAAGAGGTAACTATGTGCAACCCGATTTTGCTAGTTGTCTCACCGGGCATGACAACCAAGGAGGGGTGAGCCATCTTGCATGAAGACCCAATGGAGTTTCCCATGCTCTGTACAAATATAAAAAGGGAGCGAGGCTCATTATCTTTGATTCTCAAAAAGTACCATTCACTATAATTTACCGAAAACTGTTCTCACATCTCCTTTGAAGTATACTTAACGTAATCAAAAGATGGTTCTATTAGGATTTCGCTTGAAGAAAATTAGAATCGCTGTTGTAACATCTATCATACGGTGGTAATGATTTTTATGATTTGTTAGAGGAATATTTAATCACCATATAAGCGTAGTTAGTTCTTCAACAAAGGTATGTAGGGTGACTCTCTTTCTTGGCATGAGTTAGTATAAGCATTTTCTTCCTTCTAAAAGACTCCTATGCTGTAAGGTTTGGTAATTCTAAGCCCCTCTCAATGATATTGTTCTGTCCTCGTATGTTCTTTCTGGTAGCGTTTATTTAAAAAACTAAATTATACCTAGTTGGTGTCCGGAGGTCGGAACATGTGATGCCTTTTGAGTCTAACTTTAATAACTATTGAAGTTGATTCTTCATTACACTTTTATACATATGTATCTATTTTACTTTACCAAGCCCTTTGGTGGCTGGGTACGAAACCTATTAGGAAACCACTGATCAACTGGGTATAATGTGAGATGCTACCAAGACCTTGTGTGGCTGGGTACGATTGAGACCACGTGAGGCTGGGTACGACCGAGCTGTCAATGAGCCCGGGTACAAAATAATCTAAAATAAGAAACAACTGACCCCTCGCATGTTCGGGTACAACCGAGACCCCCTGGAGCCATGTACAATATGATGAGAGAAATAAATTTATCGAGTCCTTTGTGAGGCAGAGTACGATATGAAGTCATATCCCTAAATCGGGCTAAATAACATTATATTGACATCACTGTATAATCTCCATGTGTGTCTTAACCCTTCATAAGGCTTGCATATTTTTAAGTGTATATCTCTACGGTACCCAGGTTGAAAGCGTGTTCTCAAATCTCTTATGCTATATTTTTTATTTACATGCTTAGCCTTACATACTCAGTAAATTTCCATATTGACGCCCTTCTCTTTGGATGTCGTTTTCATGCCGACAGGTGCATATAGGCCTGATGACATTCCTCCCCAGTAGGTGTACTATTCAGATGTTGGTTGTTGCTCTACACTTCTCCAAAGTAGTAGTTCAAATGTCTATAGATACTAATGTCCATATTCTATGTATTTTGGGTACGGTGGGGCCCTATTCCAACCAAATATGTATATGTCTAACTCTCTTGGTTTAGCTTAGAGGCTTGCAGGAGTTTGGTTGTATGTAAAAATGTGGAAGTATGACTCTATTACAATCGTTGATATGAATGGAATTTCAATATTTCTTTTTCTAATTAGTTGTACACTATTTAATTCTGCTATTGATAAATTGGAGGCCTCAATGTCCTTGTTAAATGAATGAAAACAATGTAAAAACAGGCGGCGGTTTGCACGAGCCTTCGGGAACCGTGTGCCGGTTGTACCTCCCAATGTTAGGGTGTGACTAACTTGGTATCAAAGGAGGTTTGATTTAGGGAGTTGCAACCTGTATCTAGTAGAGTCTTGTTTTTGGGCATATTGTGCACCATATACTTATAAGTAGGAGGCTATAGGATATATAGGATGAATACCTTTCTTTCTGATGTAGATCGTGCGATAGAGCTAATTTGTAAGTATTCACTTCTGATCCCCATCTTGTTTATGTTTGTAGTAATGCCTATCACGAGGCGTCAAGCACTTTCTCAAGGATTAAATGAAAAAGTAAGAGAAGGTACCATCCAGGTGCCGCCTTCCCCGATGGGTCAACATGGACTCCATGGTGAGATATGGACACAGGTTTCAGGGACAACACCACCACCCTGGAAAAACATAAAGAAGTTAATGTACCTCTTATTCCTCCCCCGGTTAGCCTAGACATGATCTAGACATAAGAAGTGCACTGAACTTGTTTACTAAGATAGTGGCCTCTCAGTCCCAACGACAGGCTCCTGCCACTTCAGATAAAGCATTTAGTACAAGTTCGAGATTTCATAATGTTCTCCCCACCCCCCACCCCCCCGTCCCCCCCCC
>ML259982.1:0-26553 GCA_005239495.1 Nicotiana undulata | reverse complement strand
CCGCGATGTTCACAAGAATAGATCCAAACAAAGATCTTTAAAACTTTTTAGCAAATGCAGCGGACCTTGCGAGTGATGCATGCTACTTATACTGAGTCCGTGGAGCTTGCCTCTTATAGGTTGAGGGACATAACAGTTATGTGGCATGAGACTTGAGAACAATCTAGGGGACCTCTAACACATTCTTGCAGCAGCATATGCTCGTTGGACTCCGCTGAGCTAGACAATATAGATATTTACGCTTGGAGCAAGTTAACATGAGTGTCCGGAGAACAACACGCAATTTAACTCATTGGCTAGGTATGATCCATCGATGGTGGTCGAGATGAGTGACCGGGTACATCGATTTGTAGCCACTTTGGAGCCGCATTTAATAAATGAATGTACCACAGCTTCACTGAATCTGATTATGGATATTGCATGTATTCATGCCTATGAAAAAACTTGGAGGATCATAAGAGGCTACAACAAGCTACACAATAAAACGACGAGGGTCAAGCTAAGGGATCCCCGTCCACGGAAGACATAGGAGAGTTTCAGCGCGGGTTTAGGTTGCCATTTCCTTGGTAGTCGTCTAACTCAATGTCAAATAAAGCATGTAAGCGTAGATTAACACATGTAAGAGTTGATTAACAAGGAGGGACATAACATGTTATGGAAATTCAATTAAAGACATGGAAATAGTCTAAATAACCTAAACCAGTTAAATACCATATAAAACCCGTGTACCCACTTATCACCTTGCGCACACGACTTTCACATAGCACAAATAACACAATTAATCCCAAATCCTAAGGGGTATCCCCCTCCCACACACAAAGTAGGCAAGATACTTACCTCAACTAGGAAAACTCAACCCTCAAAAATAGCTTTTCCCCTAAAGTTTGTCTCCACACAGCTTCAATCTAACCAAAAGTGACTCGATATCATCAAAAGTTACAAGGGAAAACAATTAAAATAGATAAAGCTATGATCTTTACACTTTTCCCAAAAAGACAAAAAAATCCAACAAGGGGACCACCTTGTCAAAACTCAGGTCCACAGATAGATTTCGACTATCCATAACCCCAAGAGTCCATATATGTGTTTTTGTTTTCAAAACCTAATCCAAATCGACTCTCAAGACTCAAATTCTACTTTTTCAAAAGCTTGACTAAATTTCCCAACTTTTCCTCTTTGATTCACATAAATTTGGTGTTAAATCTAAGATATATTAATGAAATATTGTTGAAAATTGATTAGAATCACTTACCTAATGTTTGTAGTTCAAAATCCCATCTCAAAATTGCCTCCTACCAAGTCTAGGGTTCTAAAATGTGATAAATCAGACTAAATCCCGATTTTTCTAACCTTATGTCCAGCTAAACATGTCGCATTTGATACACATGGTTTGCATTTGTGAACCCTCGTAATTGCGGACCAAGGATCGCATTTGCAATCCCTGACAGCCTCAACAAACATTTCAATTTAGAAGATGGACACCTTCGCGAAAATGACCAAGTGGTCGCAAATGCGACCCAAGCCCCAGGCCTGCTGACTTCGCAAATGTGAAGGGGTAAGTCATAATTGTGACATAATACACCCCTTGTCCCTTTCTTAATTGCGAGGATGGTTCTCGTAATTGCGCCAACAGAGCACTAGTACACTAAAAATACCATTTTTAGTTCAAACCATTCTGAATCACGTCTGAAACTCATCTGAGCCCTCATACTCTAGACCAAACATCTACATAAGTCTAAGAATAGCATATTAACTCGCTCGCACAATCAAAACACAAACATAACATCTAAAACGACAAATTGGACACCAAAAGTAAAGTTCAATGAATTTCAAAGTAAAGTTCAAGAACTTTTAGAATTGCAACTAAGCGTCTAAATCCTATCAAATTAACTCCAAAGGATATCAAATTTTGTAGACAAGTTCTAAATAGCATAACAGACCTATTTCAAGTCCCAAAATATAATGCCAAACCTGATAGCCAAAAGTCAACCTACGGTAAAACGTCTAAACCTCAAATTGCCAATTTTTGTCAAAATAACACAAATCAATCGACTGGCTTCCGAATTCGATTCCGTCCATATGACCAACTCCAAAAGCAATATGAAGCTATCAGAGCCCTCAAAATATAGTTCTGGGGTTTTTTCCACATAATTCAAACATTGATCAACATAATCAACTTAGGTTTCTAAACCTAGAGGTGAAGGGTCCAATTCAACTCGAAGTCGAACAAAACTAATCAACCTTGTAAGTCATAAAACCATAAACACACATGTGTGGCGCAATAAATGGGGAAATGGGACACAAATAAAAAAATGACAGGTTGGGGCGTTACATTCTCCCCTGCTTAAACAAATGTTTATCCTTAAACGTCCATTAGGATATACCTGAAGTGACGAAAAGGTGAGGATAACGACTATGTATGTTGTGCTCAGTCTCCTCTGTTTCCTCCTCGATCGGATGACCCTTCCACTGAAGCATTGTTCTTTTACCTCAACTTCCGGACCTGTCTGTCCAAGATAGCCGCTAGCTCCTCAATATGAGTCAAATCCTTGTCTAATTTGACTAAGTTGAAGTCCAACACATGAGACAGATCACCATAATACTTCTGGAGCATAGAAACATGGAACACCAGATGAACTGCAGATAAGGTAGGTGTCAATTCAAGCTTGTAGGCCACCTCCCACACTCTCTCAAGGATCTCAAAAGGATCGATATACGTAGGGCTCAACTTGCCCTTCTTCCCAAACCTCATAACACCCTTCATGGGTGAAACCCAAAGCAAAAGTCGCTCTCCAACCATAAATGATACATCGCGAACCTTCTGATAAGCATAACCTTTCTATCTAGAATCGGCTATACGAAGCGGTCCTAACTCAACTTGGCTTTCTCCAGGCATCCTGAACCAAATTTGTGCCCAACAACATATCCTCTCTCGAATCAAACCAACCAACTGGAGAACAACATCGTCTCCCATATAGGGCCTCAAATGGAGCCATCTTAATACCCAATTGGAAGCTGTTGTAGACAAACTCTGCAAGCAGCAAGAACTGATCCGAAAAACCCTGGAAATCCATAATACATTCATGAGGCATACCCTCTAATATTTGATTGGTGGACTCAGACTGCCCATCCGTCTGGGGCTGAAATGTTGTACTCAACTCAACCTTTGAGCCTAACTCATGTTGCACAACTCTCAAAAAGTGTGATGCGAGCTACGTATCTGGATCGAGGATAATGGATACCGTCACGCCATAAATTCAGACAATCTCATGGGTATAGATATGAGTCAGCTGCTCTAAAGAATAGGTAGTCATCACCCGAATAAAATAAGCCGACTTGGTCAACCTATCGACGATCACCCATACAACATCGCATTTATTAAATGTCCGTGGGAGCCCAACAACGAAGTTCATGGTAACATGCTCCCATTTCCACTCAAGAATCTCAAGTCTGTGAGGAAAACCACCTAGCCTCTGATGCTCGTATATCACCTGCTGATAATTTTGGCACCGAGCCATATACCCCATTATATCTTACTTCATTCTACTCCACCAATAGTGATATCTAAAATCATGATACATCTTAGCGCCACACTCTGGGTCTCTTAAAGGATCAAATCACATAACCTATCTACATTAAGCACACATAATCGGCCCTGCATTTGACAATATCATCTCCAGTAGAAACCTCCTTTGCATCTCCATGCAGCACCATGTCCTTAAGGACAACAAAATGAGGGTCGTCATACTGAGGCTCTATGATGCGATCGTATAAAGAAGACCGAGAAAAAACACAAGCGAAAAACCCAGATGGGCTCCGAAACATCCAATCTTACAAACTGATTAGCCATGGCCTAAACACCCAGGGCTAGTGGCCTCTCTACTGCCAGTAGATATACTAAACTGCCCAAGCTCTCTATCTTTTGAATCAAGGAATCGGCCCCCACATTGAACTTCTCGGGATGATATAGAATAGTGATATCATAGTCTTTAAGCAACTCTAACTAGGTCCATTACTGCAAGTTAAGATCTTTCTGTTTGAACTGATGTTGTAGACTCGGATGGTCGTTAAAGATCACACATGGGACATCATAAAAATAGTTTCACCAAATCTTCAATGCAAGAACAATAGCTGCCAATTCTAAGTCGTGGATCGGATAATTCATCTCATGGACCTTCAACTGTCGAGATTCGTAGGCAATCACCCTACAATCTTGAATCAACATCACGCCAAACCCAACACGTGACACCTCGCAATACACAGTGTAAGACCACGAACTCATAGGCAATACTAACACCACGGTTGTAGTCATAGCAGTCTTGAGCCTTTGAAAGCTCGCCTCATCTTCCTCGGACCATCTGAAAGGAGAACCCTTTTAGGTCAATCTTGTCATAGGTGTAGTAATGGATGAGAAACCCTTTACGAAACGACGAGAATACTCGGCCAAACCAAGGAAACTCTGAATCTCTGTAGCTGAAGATGGTCTGGGCCAACTCTAAACTGCTTCAATCTTCTTCAGATCTACCTTGATCCCTTCACTCAATACCACATGACCCAAACCACCACCAAATCAAGCCAAAATTCACACTTTGAGAATTTTTCATACAACTTCTTCTGTCTCAAGGTCTGGAGCATGATCCTTAGATATTTCTCATGATCCTCCCGGTTGAGAGAGTACAACAAGCTGTCGTCAATCAACACAATGACAAATGAATCCAGATATGGCTGGAATACATTGTTATTCAGGTGCACAAATGTTGCTAAGGTGTTAGTCAGCCCATAATGACATCACAAGAAATGCGTTGTGACCATACCGAGTCCTGAAGGTAGTCATAGGGATACTTAGATCCCGACTATTCAGATGATGATACCATGACCGCATATCAATCTTTGAGAACACTCTAGCACCCTGTAGTTGATCAAATAAGTCATCATTGCTCGACAATGGGTACCTGTTCTTTAATGTAACATTATTCAACTATCGATAATCAATACACATGCACATAGAACCATCATTCTTCTTCATAAATAGAACTAGAGTACCTTATGGCAAATCACTAAGCTAGATGAAATTCTTAACAGGAAATTCTTCTAGTTGCTTCTTCAACTTATTCAACTTTGTTTGGTTCCATATGATAGGGTGGGATAGAAATAAGTTGAGTGCTCCGCAACAAGTCAATGCAAAAATTAATATTTCTATCGGGTGGCATGCCCGAAAGATCTGTAGGAAATACATTTATGATGTATCTCACTATCAAAATTGACTCAATAGTATGAGCATCAAAACTAACATCCTTCATAAAGTTGGAAATGCATCACACCCCTTCTCAACCATCTTATGCGCCTTTAGAAAGGACACAACCCTCCTAGGAACATAATACAATGTACCTCTCCACTCCAAGTGTGGTAAACCTGGCATGGCCAATGTCACAATATTAGCGTGAAAATCCTAAATAACATGATAGGGAAACAACTAATCCATGCCTAAAATCACATTAAAGTCTACCATTTTGAGTAGCAATAGATCAACTCTGGTCTCAAACCCACCAATGACAATTAAAAATGACCGATACACACAGTCTACAATAATAGAATCTCCCACATATGTGGTTACAAAAATAGGAGAACTCAAGTAATCACAAGATATATCCAAATAGGGAGAAAAGTTAGATGATGCATTTGAATAAGTGGATCCCGGATCAAATAAGATTGATGTTTCTCTATGACGAACCAGAACTATACCTGTGATGACTATGTATGAATCGACTTCCTCTGTCCTACCTGTAAAAACATAGAATCTGGCCTGGCCTCCCCCTCTAGGGAGACATCTACCCGCCTGACCCCCACCTCTGGCTAGTTGTGCAGGTGGGGCGGCAACTAGAGCAGCAACCATGGAATACGAAGTCTATGGACTAGTTGAAATCCGTGGAGCCTGAGTAGTCTATGGAGGTGTACCCTTCCTAAATCTAGGGAAGTCCCTCACCATATGTTTGGTGTCACCACACTCAAAGCAAGCTCTCAATGGGTGTGGCTGCTAAAGCTGGATCAGGCTAGGTCGTGTGGACTGACCCCTGAAGGCACCTCGTACAGGAGGTGCACTAGAAAGTGGTTGAGCAAAGTGGGAAACCTGGGACCTCAGAATCGGTGGAGCCCACTAGAAGCTGGAAGTGCTGAATGAACTGGATGGCTCACATAGTCTCTACCATGACGGGTTGCAGCTGAGGCACGGGCACCACTATATCCTCTAGAATCTCGATGCTTCTTTGCCTCCATGTCCTCTCTCTCACATCCCCGCATACCCTCCATCTTTTGCGCGATCTCTTCCACTTGATGGTACAAAATATTTGTCCCTAACTCTCGGGCCATGCTGAATCTAATACCATAGTTAAGCCCCTTTATGAATCAGTGTAGAAATTAAGGTAGGTGCATGTATGGACAAATAGCTAATTCTGATGGAATATTCTGACAGTGTCATAGCACCTTGACGCGGCTGCTCAAACTCCACGCGACATGCATCCCGAATGGTCTAGGGAAGAAACTCTCTCAAGAGCATCTCTGAAAACTGAGTCCATGCAAGTTAAGCTGCATCGGCTGGGCTACCCTCCTCGTAATCATGACACCACTGATACGCTGCTCCTGCCAGTTGGAATTAAGTAAAAGCAACTCCACTCATCTCTAGAATACCCATGGTGCGGATAATACAATGGCACTTCTCTAGAAACCCCTGTGCATCCTCCGTATCTAGGCCGTTGTAAGTAGGAGAATGATATTTCTTGAACCTCACTAGTCTAAGATCCTCCTCCTCGTATGACATTGCCCTAACCTTGGTCTGAACCGGAACAACAGGCTATGCTCGCATAAGTTATAGGACCAGATCGACAATTACCCTCTGCTTTGGAGTATGGGCCATGGGAGTTTGAGCTCCTCTCCAAGCCTGAGATATGGCTGGTGCAAGTGGAATCAACCCACCTGAGCTAGAGTACCGAACATGCTCAAGAACTGTGCTAGGGTCTCTTGAAGTGCAGGGGTGACAACACGCGCCTCAGGTGCCTGTACTCGAAATGGAGCTATTGGTGGCTCCACAGTCGCAGCTTGGGTAGGTTCTCAAGCTACACCATGTTCCCCTCTTCGGCCTCTACCCCGACCCTGTCTTCTTGCAGCTCTAGTTGGGGGCACAGGTGTCTGTTCATCGGATCCAGCAGTGTGTGTCCTCACCATCTATGAGACACAAAGACAAAGATTCTGATTGAGAAGTCAAAACATTCGCACGATAAGGAATTAAAAAAGTGGAGTTTTTCTAACAGTTGTGTAGCCTCTCGAAGATAATTACAGACGACTATGTACCGATCCGCAAGACTCTAATAAATCTACTTATGAAACGTAACACCTATGAACTTAGAGCTCTAATACAAACCTATCACGACCCCAATTTCCCACCTTAGGATGTCATGATGGCATCTAGTCTCTAAGACTAGATAAGCCTAACATTTAATACTAAGATAACAGAAATAACCAACTGAGATACTAAAATAAAATAAAATAACTCATATAAACATCCAAAATAGGACCTCAATAACATATTCACAAAACCGGCAAAACGGATTCATAAGTTCTACAAAATAATCTAGTATGTCTACTATAACACTGTCTAAATAAGAAAACAACAAAATAAGAAGATAATGGAAGGTGACTTCAAAAGGCAGCTAACAAGACAATCATTAACGTCGAGCACGGGCGAACGTCCCTGGATATGCACAAAAGATATGCAGAAGCGTAGTATGAGTACACCACAACGGCACCCAGTAAGTATCAAGTCTAACCTAGGTAGAGTAGTGACGAGTCTAGATCAATTCACCTATTAGGACTTGATAAACAGAACAAAGTATATAACAAGAAGTAACGAGAAAAACATAACAAAGTATAATAACAAGAAGTAACGGGAAAAAGTATAATAGCTGGATCAATATGAAGTGCACAACAAGACTCACAATCGAGGTACCACCTCGTATTCATGTTTCACAATTTCTGTCACAATATTTCTATTATCACCGCTGGAGCCTCATATTTAGTTTTGAAAATCTTTTTTTTTTCAAAATAGCTACCCGCATTTTGGCCCACCTTATCACACCGCGTGGATTCATAAAAATGAAATGACTTGATACATAATGGGTAGGTTGTGATATCTCAACAAGAAAGATTTCCTAACAATTAATAACTTCACCTCAATGCGATAACGACTTTCTCAACTTCAACACCAATAACTCAACAATAAGATATTTCAAGAAATAAAAACTTTAGTTACACGTAATTCAACATTTAAAGATGTAACAAGGCAATAAGAAAGGCAATAATACCAACTAAGCATAAAAGAGCAAAACAACAAGTAAGAGGTAGAACAAGTATTAACAATGTCAAATAAGGTATAAGGGTATATCATTACATGTAAGAGTTGATTAACAATGAGGGATATAACATATTATGTAAATTCAATTAAATAAATGAAAATAGTCTAAATAACCTAAATGGGTCAAATACCACATATAACCCATGTATCCACTCTTCACCTTGTGTACACGGCTTTCACATAACACAAATAACACAATCAATCCCAGATCCTAAGGGTTATTTTTTTCACACAAATTTAGGGAATATACTTACCTCAACTATACCAACTCGTCCCTCCAAATAGCTTTTCCCAAATATTTATCTGTACATGGCTCAAATCTAACCAAAATTGACTTAATATCATCAAACAATGCAAGGGAAAACTACAATATATAAAGCTATGATGTTTACACTTTTCCAAAAAGTCAACAAAGTCAACTTCGAGCCTGCTAGGTCAAAACCCATGTCCAAGGGTAAGTTTTGATTACCCATAAGCGCATGTGTGCATATATGTGTTTTGCTTACAAATCCTAGTCCAAATCAAATCTCAAAACGGAAATTCTCATTTTTCAAAAACATGACAAAATTTCCCAATTTTTCCTCTTTGATTCACATAAACTGTGTTAAATATAATATATATTCACTTACCCAATGTTTGTAGATGAACATCCCCTTTCCAAATCACCTCCTACCGAGTTTAGGTTTCTAAAATATGAGAAGTGAGACCAAATCCTGACTTTCAAACCCATATGTCCAACTGCAGATGTCGCAATTGCGACACAGGGTTTGCATTTGCGAACCCTCGCAAATGCGGATCAGGGATCGCATTTGCGAACCCTGACAACCTTAACAAATGTCACAATTGTGAAGTTGGACACCTTCTTAAAAAGAGACCAAGTGGTCGCAAGTGCGACCCAAGCCCCATGCCTACTGACTACGCAAATACAAAGGGGTAAGTCATAATTGTGACATCAAACCACCACTTGTCACCTTCGCAATTGCAGGGTTGGTGCTTGCAATTGCGACAACAGAGCACCAGCACACCAGCAGTCCCATTTTATTTTCAAACCATTCCAAATCACGTCTGAAACTCATCAGAGCCCACTAGTCACCAAACCAAATATCCATGAATTTTAAAACATCATACAAACTTTCTCGCGTGATTGAAACAAAAAAATAACATCTAGAAATATGAATCGGACACCAAAATATATGAATTTCAAAGTAAAGTTCAAGAACTTCTAGAAATGAAACTAAGCAAATCCTATCAAATCAACTCCAAAGGATACAAAATTTTGAAAACAAGTTCTAAATAGCATAACGGACCTATTCGAGTCACAAAATACAATTCCGAACCTGGTAGCCAAAAGTCAACCTAGGGGCTTCCGAATTTTATTCCGGGCATAAGCACACATCCAGATTCACGTTACGAAGCTATCGCAACCACCAAAACACCATTTCGGGGTCGTTTTCACAAAATTCAAGCATTGGCCAACACAATCAACTTAGGCTTCTAAGTAAAGAGCAAGAGGGTCCAATTCATATCGAAATCTTCTCGGAATAAACCTAATCAACCCCGTAAGTCATAAAATCATAAACACACATGTGTGAACCACCAACAGGGAAAACGAAGCGCAAGTATACAAAATGACGGGTCATGTTGTTACATTAGTATTACTTACCTAAATGATATAGATAAAAATCTCCTCAAAAGTTACCTTAATATGAGCTCCCTAGCTCCCAAAATGGTAAAATAAACTATAAGTAGGCGAAAAATGGTTGGTGGTGCAAATTTAAAAGCCGGTTTATTGGTTTTTGTCTTAATTACCTTCTCTTAACACCCAAAATTTAGTTGATCCCTCCAAACCTTACAAACAAGTCCAAATATCCTATATTGACTTTTCCAAAAGCTCAAAACACAAAGCAAAATGTTGTAAATCTAATCGACAACTTAAATTAACTTAAGAATCCTTCAATTTCTAATTTTCATGTTTTAGTGATGAAATAAGCCGGATCTCTTGGGTCGTAAATCGAACATCCGTACAAGTCTAAAATTATTACACATACTTGTTAGAAACTTATAACTAAGTGTCGCGATCTGGGCAATCATTTTGTGTATTTGAGCCTCGTTCCAATCTTGATGCTTTATATATATATGTGTATTTTGAGTAAGTTGGTTTGGTTTTGGAAGAGTTTTGGATTGATTTGGGATACTTATTCTCAAGTTTGGCCACTTAAGTTGTAAGAGTTGACCGGAGTTTGACTTTTGTGTAGACGACCACGTAATGGTGTTTTAATGGTTTTAATAGGTCTATATAGTAATTTTGGATTTAGTCATATGTTCAGATTTGGATTTGGAGGTTCGTATGTTGATTTGGTGCCTTTTGGAGAAATTGAAAAGTTGAAGGCTTGTAAGGTTCATAGGTTTGACCGAGCTGACCTTATTGATATTGGGTTTAGATTGTGGTTTTGGGAAATAGAATAGGTCCGTCATGTCATTGGGGACTTTTATGAAAATTAATAGGCCATTCCGAGTTGATTTGATATGGTTCGGTATGAGTTTTGGAAGTTGGAAGTTCATTAGGTCATTAGGCTTGAATTGATATGAGATTTATAGTTTTGATGTTCTTTAATGTAATTTGAGGCCTCGAGTAGGTTCGTGCTATATGCAGGATTGGTTGGTGTGTTTGTGGGGGAGGGCGAGGGCTCAAGTATGTTTCGGATTGATTCCGAATCATTTTGGAATATGTTGGATTTTCTGAAAGAATTGTTGAGTTCTTCTAGTTTTGCACATGCAATGGTCTGGCCGCACTATGATACCATAGAAGTGGCCAGGGTGGCCGTAGATGCTTTACCTGGCTAGTATAGTTGAATTCACACGTACGGAATGTGGTGCACAGATGCGCTGGCGCACAAGCCGGGTTTGGCCTGGATGAGCAAGTACCGCAGATACGGTGATGTGTCTGCAAAAGCGGAAGCACAGATGTGTTAGGAGGTTCGCAGATGCATGTGGTTGGGCACTTAGTGTAACATGCAGATGCAAGGAAAGGACCATAGAAGCGGCGGCATAGGGGCCACATATTGCCCTTCGGTTGAAGAATCGCTGGGCGGACTTATAATCCGAAGGATTTTGGTAATTTCTCATTATTTAGAGTTGTGGAGTTCTACTATAGGTAATATTTGGAGAGAATTTCACAGCAATTGAGAGGGTAAGTAATATTTACTTGATTTTTGTTTTTGATATTAATATGCATGGATTAGTTCACCAAAATTAGGTTAAATTCGGAGATGTTTTACTAGTAAAAATTTATGATTTGAGGATCGATTTGAGGTTGGATTTTGGGGAGTAAATATATAATTGGACTCATATCAGAATGGATGTTCGAAATTTGTTCGTCTTGAAAGGTTCTGGGGTGTGGGTCGGGATTGACTTTTTGGGTGGACTTTGCATAATTGATTCAAGATCATAGCTTTATTGTTTGGGGTTGTTTCCTATAACTTTTATTTATTATATTGAGTTGCTTTTGACTAGATTCGAGTCGCTCGGAAGTCGGTTCGTGTAGGAAGGGATTTTTTGAGTATTGATTCATGTACTTTGAGGTAAGTAACATTTATAAACTTGGTTTGGGGATAATTATCCCTTTGAATAATGAAACTTGAGGTGCGTTGGGGTGACGAACGTGCTATGTTATGGGAATGTGTACATACACTAGGGTATTAATCATCCAGGTAGACTTTAGGCTACCATAAGACCTTTTTAATTTCATGACTAATTATACATGTGTTTGTCCACTTGTATGATTATTTTAGCTATGCTTTGTATTAGAAATTATGTCTAAGCTTATGATGACCCAAAGGGTCATCTTAAGAATTAAGACTCCATTCCGGGATCATTAGCCTTAAAAAGATTAATTTTACTCACCTCAATTTATGTGCACAGACCAGGCGCGAAACCAGAAAGCTTTTATGTGAAAATATGAGAAATAATAATTGTTAGAGTTAAAATTTGGTTTTAGTTGACTTTGATTAATATTTTGAGTAAACAGACTCGGATCTGTGTTTCGATTGTCCTGGGAGGTGCGAAGTAAAATATGGGACTTTAGTGTATGCCCAAAATCGAATTCCGAGGTCCCTAGCTTTAGAAATCAATTTTTGAAGAAAATTCTTATGCTGGATTTTAAATGAAATAATGAAATGAATTAATGTTTGAACTCGTTGGTATCGAGCTCATATTTTTGTTCCGAAGCCGGGTACAAGTTTATCAAGACATTTATATCATATCTGTGAAATTTGATGAGAATCAGAGTTTCTTTGACGTGATTCAGACGTCCGGTTGAGAAAATAATGAATTTCGAGTGTTCTTAAAAAAATCATGAGTTTTGATGTTAAATTCATCGTTTTACGTGTTATTTTTTGTGATTTGACCGTACGAGCAAGTTTGTATGATATGTTTAGACTTGCGTTCATGTTTGGTTTGGAGCCCCGAGGGCTCGGGAGAGTTTCTGATTAGGCCACGGAGTGTTTTGAGACTTGGAAAAAAAATACATGGACTTGAATTGTTGCAGAACTGCATATCTCTGAACCTGGAAGTGCGACAGCGCTAGGAATTCAGCGATCGCGGTTCAGATTATGCGGCCACACTGCGTATTCCGCCGACAGCGGTGGATGAGGCCGAAACTTCCGCCGCCACGCCGAATATTCCGCTGACAGCGGTGGGCAAGGCTCAAGCTTCCGCTTCAGCGCTCATTTTTCCGCTGACCGCGGTGGAAGGGACCTTAGGCGTACATATATATACAAGACTTTTCATTATTTTACTATATTTCAAAACTAATAAAACCCTAGAAAGAAGAGGCGATTTTTCAAAATATTTTTCTTCCCCTAATCATAGGCAAGTGATTTCTAACTCATTTCTTCCAATCCTTAACTACTTTTTACAAGATTTCATCATAGAATCTAGAAAGTATTTCATGGTAGAATTAAGGATTTTGGGTAGAACTTAGGAGATTCAAAATTTGGGAATTTAGACCTCAAATTAGGGCCGGATTCCAAAACCAATTGCATATCCGGGCTCGGGGAGAATGGGTAAATGATTTTTTGTCCGAACCTCGAGTTTCGACCAAGCGGGCCCGGGATCAATTTTCATATTTTGTTGGGAAAAGTTAGGAAACCCATAATTTTGCATTAATGTTACCATCTTTAGTAATGTTTAATGATATTAAACAAATTATGATTAAATACGAGTGAGTTGAAGGCCAATTCTAAAGCAAAAACAGTGCTTGAGCAGTGAGTGTCATGTGAAATCGAGGTAACTGTTGTGTCTAAACATAGCTTGAGGGAATATGTATCATGTGACTACTTGCTACTTGTTTTGTTGCTAAATCTAATCTATAGGTGAGGTGACGAGTACCTATACGTTGTGGTCAGGTCATACTATGCGAGCGAACATTAATTCTTGTTATTTTGGTTGTCTTAAAGCCTGTCATCTATGATTATTATGGTTAGTGAAAAGTTGAAAGATTAGTATTCAGTTCCACCAAGATGGATAATATTTTGAACATTGAGTTGAGATTGAAATGATAATACAAACTATGATGAAATACCGATTTTTTATAAATCCCATTGTTAATTCTGAGTTGAGATTGAAATGATAAATGATGATAGAAACTATGACGAAATATTGATTTCTTGTGAAATCCCTCTCTGTATGTTGTTAATGATCTTGTGATTTGTAAGGAAGGGTTTAATGCACGAAGGGTGATGCCCTGCATGGTTCATTTATATTATATTGTGAGCAAGAGTGTAAAGCAAGAAGGGTGATGTCGTGCATGAATTATTTATATTGTGAGGAAGAGTGTAAATAATGAAGGGTGATACCGTGCGTGAATTGTTTATATTGTGAGGAATAGAGTAAAAGAATGAAAGGTGATGCTGTGTATTCATATTTATAATCATGTGATGATGAGAGTAAAAGAACGAACAGTGATGTCGTGCATTCTATTTATTATTTGGTGAGGTTGAGAGTAAAAATACGAAAGGTGATGTCGTGTAAATTTCCTTTCTACTTTAGTTGCTTAAATTTTGTTGGTTTGTCATTGTTTGTATCTGTCTTTTCGTTATCTCAATCCTGATGTTAAATTCCCCACTGCATGTACCCTTCCCATCACTGGTTGTTAGTAAATTCTTTACTTGCTGTTATTTCTGCTAGCATGTTTATATATGTCCAGGTTCTTATGTGGTGTCCTATCCTAGCCTCGTCACTACTTCGTCGAGGTTAGGCTCGACACTTTTCAGTACATGGGGTCGGTTGTACTGATACTGCACTCTACGCTTCTTATGCAGATCCAGGTTTTGGTCAGAGTTGATAGTTGAGCAATAGCCAAATATTCGATCGGAGGCACGAGGTAGATCTGCTGGCGTCCGCCAATTCGTGGAGTCTTCTACATTATTTAGATTACTGTTTTATTTGATTCAAAACAGTTACACGTTATTTCTTGATCCAATTACTTGTAGTATTCTTTAGTAGTTCGTGAATTGTGACTCTAAATCCTGGGTAGTTAGACATTAGTAATAGCTCGAGTTTTGTTAATTATTTCATATATTATTCAAGATTCATTTATTGGGATAATATTAGAGTTTGTATTATATTTTATTTGTTTTAAATATTGAATCCTCTAACATTGGCTTGCCTAGAAAGTATAGTGTTAGGCGTCATTACGATCCCGAGGGTTGGGAATTTGGGTCGTGACATGTTGGTATTAGAGCCCTAAGTTGCCTAGGTCTCACAATTCAGGAACAAGCTAATTAGAGTGTGAGGGATCAGTACAGAGATGTATGTACTTTTCTCTCAGAGGCTATAATGTTAGGAACAAACTCATTTTATTTCTACTATGTCGTGCGATTCTTGCTATCTCGAATACTAATTGAACTCTTCTATCCTCTCGTAGATAGAGAGAACATGTGCTTCTTCTTTCGTTGACCAGTAATCTGGTCCTTCAATAAGAACAGCTCCTAGTAGGGTCAGAGGCCAAGGCCATGCCGGGGGTCGAGGCAGGGGCAGAACTCAGCCCAGTCCTTAGGCAGCAGTTCCAGCTACGGGGCCCCAGATAGATATTGATGAGAGGATTCTAGCTCAGACCATTCCAGCAGGACCAACTCAGGTCAAAGAGGGGTTTATTGATACCCAGGTGCTTCGTGTGCTTAGGTCCGATTAGTGGGCCTTATGGAGAGTGTAGCCCAAATTGGCGCACTCCCTGTGGAAGGAGCCGTATCTCAGGCTAGAGGAGGGGTCCAGACTCCTGCTATCCATACTCCTGAGCAGATTACTCAGACTTAGACCTCAGTAGCCAATCCAGTTGGGGTAGTTCAGCCAGTTGCTGCAGCACCGGTTGTTGATGGGGCAACAATGTCATCTGATGCTTTGTAGACACTGGACAAGTTCATCAAGCTTTTCCCTGTTCATTTCAGTGGTGCCACTTCAGAGGATCCTCAGGAATATCTAAATAGCTAACATGAGGTTCTTCGGAACATGGGTATTTTGGAGACCAATGTGGTCGACTTTGCCGCTTTTCATATGACTAGTTCCGCCATGAAATGGTGGAGGGATTATTTGCTGACTCGACCATCTAGGTCACCTTCTCTAACTCGGGATTAGTTTTTGCACCTCTTCTTGGAGAAGTTTCTGCCTATCACTACTAGAGAGGAGAATAGTCTTTAGTTTGAGCGTCTTCAACAGGACATCATGACTATGACCCAGTATGAGAATCGTTTTGTGGATTTGGCAAGACATGCTATTCTTTTGTTACCCAAAGAGAGATAGAGAGGGTCAGAAGTTTCATTGAGGGCCTTGCTTAGCCCATCAGGATGCAGATGGCTAAGGAGACAGGGAGCGAGATTTCATTTCAAAATGCGAACAATGTGGCCAGAAGAGTGGAGATGGTTCTTATATTGGGAGCTCAGGGATCAGACAAGAGACCTCAAAATTCCGGTGGATTCAGTGGTGCCTCATCTGGAGGTGGGATTACTTTCAGCGTGGCCATTCTTCTAGGCTATTTCATTCGGCACTTCAGGCATCTCATGGTACCTCAGGTTGTCGTGGCCCTTACTTGACTTATTATGATCAGTCAGCTCCTATCAGTGCACCTCATCTTCAGAGTGTTCAGGGTGGTTATACTAGTCGACATGGATAGTTTGTCGGTCAGCAGTCTCAGCAGCTAAGGTCTTGTTACACTTGTGGTCACCTCAAGAAGATTGCTAGATATTGTCTTCCCGCATCCGGTAATTCTTTCTATCAGGGTTCCCGTGCTATAGTTCCAACACCAGCTGCAACACCACCTGCCCAGCCAGCCAGGGGTAGGGGTCAGGTAGCCACAGGTAGGGGCCAGATTGTTAGAGGTGGAGGCTAGCCCGCTAGAGGTGGATGCCAGCCTGCTAGAGATAGAGGTTCATTTATAAGCGGTCCCCCTAGAGATGTGGTTCAAGGTGGTGGATCCCAGCCCCGATTGTATGCCTTTGCAACTAGACCTGAGGCGGAGTCCTCTGATGCTGTCATCACAGGTACAATTTCTGTTTGCAATAGAGATGCTTCAATTCTGTTTGATCCGGGGTCCACTTACTCTTATGTGTCGTCTTATTTTGCCTTGTATTTGGTTGTACCCCGTGATTCCTTTAGTGTCCCTGTTTAGGTGTCTACGCCCATGGGGGATGCTATTGTTGTAGATCGTGTATATCGTTCGTGTGTGTGTAACGACCTGGCCGGCCGTTCCGTAGAATCTGCATTATTATTACTGTTTTTTCCTTGTCGTGCATTGGTTATACTATTTATGATGTGTTAGAGTCGGTTGGCTCGGGTTCGAAATGGTTGTGGTGAGAATTGAGACACTTAGTCTCTAAAAGTAGCTTTATCGTTGGAAAAGTCAACTGGGAGATTACTTATTGGTAAACGATATCGAAATGTGGATTTTATGGCTCGAATAGATCCGTTAGATGATTTGGGACTTAGAAGTGTCTTCGAAATGTTTTTGCGATGTCCAGTGTAGAATTAGTCTTGAATTGGCGAAAGTTAATTTTTGACGAATTCCAGTCGGCAGTGGAAAATAGGCTATCAGGGTCGGAATGGAATTACGAAAGTTGGAGCAAGTTCGTAGTGTCATTTTTTAGTTTGGTGCAAAATTTTAGGTCAATCGGATGTGTTTTGGTTGGTTTCGGTATCGTTGGTGGAATTTAGAAATTTCAAAGTTCATAGGCTTGAATTTGATGTGATTTTGGTATTTTTGTGTTGTTTTTGGTGTTTCGAAGGCTCGACTAAGTTTGAATGATTTTATGGGAGGTGTTGGTAGGTTTGGTTGAGGTCCTGGGGGCCTCGGGTGTATTTCGCATGCTCAAACGGGCACTTTTGGTCTTGAAGAAATTGCTGGTTTTTTTGGTGTTTTAGCAGAAGTGATTTGTTCACTGCGATCGCGTGAATGCGTTCGCGATCGCATAGAGTAAGTTGAGTCCAGGCGGAATTTGTGAATCGCGATCGCAGGGGTATGAGTACGATCGCGTAAGGGGAGCAGCCTTGGCCAGTGCAGTCGCGTGATCTCTGGCGCGATCGCGTAGAGTAATCGGGCGCGTGAGGGAGTGGCTACTTGTGTATCGTGATCGCATGGGAAGGATTGCGATCGCGTGAGTTTGGACCAGGTTGAATCGCGATTGTGTGGCAAATGTTGCGATCGCGTAGCTTTAAATTATGGGGCAACTGTTTTGTCCTTCACAATCGCGTGCCTATTGCGGCGATCATAGTGAGTAATTTCTGGGCAGTATATAAAAATCCAATCCGCGACCCTTCTTCACTTTTTAACCATTTTTGAACAGGCTTGAAGCTTTTGGAGAGTTTTTGAAGAGGGAAACGATAGTTCTTCATTGAGTGAAGGTTTTTGGACTTTATAACTCGATTATATGTGATTAAGCACCTAATTAGTGGTGTTAAATTGAGGAAAATCAGCGTAAAAAGGGATAATTAGGGCTTGAGTTTAAGAGACCTTCTAAGGGTGATTTGAGGGATCATTTGGACTCTGATATCAGCGCTATTTATATTTATAGACTCGTGAGAGAATGAGGATCGTTTTGGTGCACGGTTTATCGAGTTCCGAGACGTGGGCCCGGGAGTCGGATTTTGGCCAATTTTGGGAATTGTGCCTAATGTTAATATTTTCGATTAGGTTTCATCTCCCTAGCGTATTTTGATGTGATAAATCAGATTTTGATAGATTCGGAGCATTGGGGAGCCGATTCGAGGGGCAAGAGTGTTGCAGAGTAGCTTTTCGGGCTAGTTTGAGGTAAGTAATGACTTTAAATCCTATCTTGAGGGGATGAAACCCCGGACATAGCATCCTTTCACTATTTTGGAGTGATGTACACACTGGGTGACGAGTGTGTGGCAAGCACTAACTGGGGAATTTGAAATTGATTCCTTCTGAGGCAACTATTGAGTTGCGAAACTACTTTTAAATTATATGATAAATAGTATTTCAATGTTTTTAATATATTTGGGTTGTAAGCCATGTTTGGGGCATCGTGCTGATCTGTTTAGATCCTTGGGGGCTAATTCTGATATTCCTCACGTGGTAATTATGATTTACACACAGTCTTTCTTGTTGAACTATTTTGACACTCATAATTTGTTGATATTATTATTCATGAAATAAAATACTGTTTGGGTCGAGAACCCCGTTTATTTATAGCCTGAGTGGCATTTTGAGAGTGTCTGACTGAGTGAGGCCAAGAGCCAATACTGTGAGGATATTTATGATATGAGAGGGGCTGAGTGCTAGAGTGATTGATGCCATGATTTGGCTATTTATAGCGCTTGGGCTGTAGGAGCCCGTCCGGAGTCTGTAAAGCCCCAGTGAGCGCAAGTACCTAATGAGTGCGAGTGCCGATTGTCGAGTGACGACTGATTGGGAGGCATGAGTGACTGTGAGGTGCTGAGTGACTATTCTTGAGTGATGGTGACGTGCTGAGTGACTATTATTGAGTGATTGTGAGGTGCTGAGTGACTGATATTGAGTGGTGATTTCGCCCGAGGGACGGTTTAGGATGATATTTTTACTTGAGTAATTGATTATGATTCATTTGATTTTTATATTGAGATTCTTTTGAATTCTACTGATAAACATTTGAAATCATTCTTAGTCAAAGGATTTTTATGGAAAACTGGATTTAATGACATTGCCTAAATGTATTCACTGTTAGAACTCAGTATTTTACTATTTGTGGATTGATGTTTTGTTACTGTGTGTTTCTTATCGTCAGACTTGATTTATTTTCATTACTACTGAGTTGGCGTTCTCATCGTTACTCCATGCACCTCTGTGTGCAGATCCAGGTACTGGTACTGAGCGGTAGCCATCTGAGCTCGTACGACGCCAGCATTTGGGATATTGAGGTAGCTGTCCAGCGTCCACAACATCTCCATTCCCTTCCCTCATTTCGTACTTAGTATTTTGTTCTGAGGCATTGTATTATGACATTAGCAGTCTTAGTATTACTCTTAGATGCTCGTGATCTGTTTGCTACAATTCTAGGGAAAAGGTTATAGACTGTTAGCTTATTTATGCTTGTTTCAAGATTTAGAAAATTATACACTTGTTATGAAGGATTATTTATGATTTGGGGAAATTTAACCAAAGGAAATGTGTAATTATGTGATAGTGGCTAGCCTAGTTCCACGATAGGCTCCATCACGACCGATTAGGATTTGGAGTCGTGACAAGTTGGTATCAGAGCTCTAGGTTACATAGGACTCAACGGTCATGAGCATGTTTAGTAGAGTCTTGCGGATCGGTACGAAGACGTCTGTACTTATCTTCGAGAGTCTACAGAACCCTTAGTAAAAATCTCATTTTCTTGAACTATGTCGTGCCATTCTATTAATTCTAGAAATCTAAACTCATGTCGTTTCATTCTCTCACATATGGTGAGGACACGCGCTACAGATAAGGGTGACCAAACACCAGCTGGACCTACGAGAGGTTGTACAGGGCCTTCAGACACCATGGAGATGAGGAGCTGGGTAGAGAGATAAGAGATCATCCCCCTAGGATGGTAGATTATATTGCTTGATTGCCCCGCAAGTTAAATAAGGGATTCTACTTATAAGTTTAATTCTTGTTTAGATAATTGAGATAGTTTAATTTAGTTGATAGTTAATCACAAGTCCTTATGGGTTCGACATCCGACTTTTAGTCACTTTATTACTTGACGATCGCGTATACTTGCATGTGCGTTTGGCCGCAACATCCATCATAGTTGATGTTCTTCTTTTCCTCTTAGTAAGGAATCTTAAGAGGTAGAAAATCTTCTTAGAAAGAAGTAAGGTAATTGTGGAATTAATTTTGGAATTATATTTGGACATTACTTTAGATTTGATTTTCAGAAAACAAACTGAGTTTTTGGAGTGTTTTGGGACACTTAGTCCCTAAATGGAAGCTTAAGCCTTAGGATCTGGACCGTAGTCGGAATTGTGTGAAGACGACTCCGGAATAAAGTTTTTTCAGTTTCGTTATCTCTGTTAGGTGGTTTTGGACTTAGGGGCATGTTTAGATTATTTTTGGAGGTCTATAGCTCATTTAGGCTTGAAATGGAAAAAGTCGAAGTTTTTAAGAGTTTGACCGGTAATGGACTTTTTGATATCGGGGTAGTGTTCCGATTCCGAAAGTTGAAGTAGGTTCGTAGGGGTAAATATGACTTATGTGCAAAATTTGGGGTAAGTCAGACGTGGTTTGATAGGTTTCGACATTGGTTTTCGAATTTGGAAGTTTAAAGTTCTTTAAGTTTGAATTGGAGGATGATTTGTTATTTTAGCATTGTTTGATGTGGTTTGAGGACTCGACTAAGTTTGTATGTTGTTTTAGGATTGGTTGGTATGCTTGGTTGAGGACTCGGGGGCCTCAGGTGTGTTTCGAATGATTAACGGATTGAGTTTGGGACTTATTCAATTGTTAAAGTTGTTGCACCTGGTGTAATTGCACCTGGGCACTTTGGGTCGTAAATGCAGTGCCGCAAAAGCAGCCATAGAGTCGCAAAAGCATTTTTGGATTTGTCCAGCTGGGGCCGCAGGTGCTGCGATTGATCCACAGAAGCGGACACGCAGAAGCGGAAGAAGAGCACAGGTGCAGGCTCGCAAATGCCTCCCTTGTTCGCAGATGCGAACCCAGCCCCCTTAAGTCATTTTCGAACCTACAATGGATTTTCCGCAGCTGCGGATGAAGGCTCGCATAAGCGATATCTCTAGTAGAAAAAGGGTTAATGTCATGACCCAAGCTGGAGGATCATGACTAGCACCCGGGCCATATTTGCTGAGCACCAACGTACATTTTATCTAGTCTTCTTTATTTTCTTTAAGGGATAACGATATCAATAAAATGGTAGATATGGATCATGAACATACATCACATGAGATGACTATATTACTAAGAAAATACATAAAAGGTATGAGGTACAACGCTGCCATGAAAGACAATACAACAAAAATTAGCCAACAAGGCATACCAAACTATACATGAGCGACACCTGTCTATGAGCCTCTATAGGATCATAAGTAATGCAACATAGCCGGAACAAGGCCGCGACATACCCATAACATCTATAACAAAAATGCATACCAATATCACGGCAAGTCCAGAGAAGGGATCTCGCCTATAACCGCTGAACTGGAAAGCCTATTGTGGTGGGGGAGCTGTGNCATACCAAGACCACGGCAAGTCCGGAGAAGGGATCTCGCCTATGACCGCTGAACTGGAAAGCCTATTATGGTGGGGGAGCTGTGTCTACCTGTCTATCAGGACCTGCAGCACGACATGCAGCGTCCACAAATAAACGAACATCGGTACGAATAAAGTACTGAGCATGTAAGGCTGGTCAATATAAATATGAACAATAATGTAAAGAGAGGTAGAGAAGATACAACCTGTAACATCTGAGTGCTTCTAAGAGACAGTAACATGAAATTCATGATACATATATATACATAATCTTTTAAAACATCCGCCTCTGTGGGCATCATCATCATCATAGAACATTCGCCTTTGTGGGCATCATCATCATCATAGAACATTCGCCTCTGTGGGCATCATCATTATCATATCATACCCGGCCTCAAAGAGGACTCGGTAAACCCAACTGATCAGTGGTTGCACAATAGGTGCCATACCCGGCCGACTATAGCGCGGCTCGGTAGAGTAAAATAGCTATATATATATATATAATGCATGTAGGACTCATTGGAATGATATTCTGAACCTTTCGGAGTGACGTAAGGTCGATATTATCCGTAAATATTATTAGGATTAACTCTTAATCAAGAATCTTATAACAATCAGGAAGTACCAACAACATTGATAACATAAGAATAAGAGAAGCAACCTCAAAATCAATTGTTCCATAAGAAGGGAAACAATGTAAGTGCTGCTAGCTTCTAACAATAGAGTATCTTTGGAATCTATTTCATTGCATTATGTACAATCGGAGTCGTGAAAAAGAAGGAAAGGGATAGCCTAACATACCTAGTATATACTGCCCCAACCTCAAGCTACGCAAATGTCACAACTCCTTAATCTACAATAAGAGAAACGACACTATCGTTATCGTTTAAGCGTCATAACTATTATGTATCGACCACAACCTATTTTACGATGAAACGGACAGCACCTCCCCTATTTATATGACTTCACACAAGTCAAAACAATCACCTAACAGCCCAAACAACATCAATAATAATCATATTGAGCCTCCCAAAACAGTCCACACACAACCTAATCACTTCATACATAAGATGACCTTCGTAGTCGTGTCAAACGACCCGGAAATGTTACAACGAATGAACAGATCATAACCCTACATCTATATGGTGTTTATCCACACCCTTCCTCTTCAAAAATTCCACAAAAAAGTATTAAAACACGCAGCCCAACAGCAATACAAAACAGTCCGCTACAAGTCAAATAACTCGAACTCACGGCTTCCGATCACCGTCCCGTGAGTTCTAACTATTAGGAAACACATTTATCAACATTCCTTGTTATTTAAGCACTTAAATACAGATATTATACGTTTCTTAACTATGAAGTAACTTCCAAAGCTCTAACTACAAAGAAAAAGGAGAGGCGGTATAATGACACTTACGTCGTAGGGATCGTTTATTTGTTATTGCTTCTCGATTTCATGCCCGAAATGGTAATATTCTTTGAAACCCTAGAAATAAGCTTGAGGTTATGTTTATAGGTGTTCTCTGGTCGTTTTATTCTGAAATATGAAGAGAAAGCCGACCTAAGAAACATATATATCTATTTTGGAAAAAGTCAAAGAGGTGCTAGCTTGGCACCCTAGGATTGGTCCATCTTGTGATGCTTATATCTTTTTATACCGATGTCGTATGAATGAACGGTCAAGAGAGTTGGAAACTACATTCAAAGACCTTCAATTTGGTATATAATATGTCCCAATATGACCTCATATAACCATGAAATCTATTTCTCAAAAAGCTCTAGTGATCCACCTACTTGTCATATATGATGTCTGCGCAGTCTCGCGAAACTAAAAATATCTCTCTACTCCTATATCGTATCGATGAACGGTTTAATGCATTGGAAACTAGACTTGTATATATTCAATTTGGTAGGTAGATAATCCCCTAAATATAAGTATATTGGGAGAAAATCTCAGTTACAGTTGACCTAATGTTAAGAACATTATGAGTGTAACTTGTGAAGACCTTTGCCAACTTATGTTCCACCACTTGCTTGATTTCAAAACGTAGAACACAACTATCATACGATAAAAATTAAATCATAGCATAACCTCCTTATCATGTAATGAATCGTAGTCTTACCCTAAAGTACATGTTATAATATTCCAAACTCGTCGACTTTTGACGAAACTTATTCTTTTCAGTTGGTTTAGCTTCTAAGATTTCCAAACCTACTCGTTATACATGATCTTAAATATTTGTAACCTGCAATGTAACATGATTAACGTACTTTATATTCCATCAAATATAATCTTATTTCTGAGCTTACATCAATTGACTTACGATGTACTCTCACGTATGAAGAAAAATAGGGTGTAACATCATTCCCCTCTTTGGAACATTCGTCCTCGAATGTTGATTAATGCACTTTTCCATATCTTAAGAAATAACTCTTACGAATAATTTAATATTGTCTTTTCCATCTAGGGAGTTGTTCGGTGAATAAATCCAAAAGCTAGAACATTCCCCCCTTTAGGCCTCTTTCTCACACCATGACTTGTGGTCGAACTCCTTTCAATGTCGTAACTATTTCTACCCTCTTTCATGCAGCCTAGATAATTTTAACCTTGAATGTGCACCAATGCGACTCTTATCTTCTTGTTTATTTCTTGTTAGCTTTTAACCTATCTTTAGGATTCACTTGGTGAACATATATTGTACTATGACAAGTTGTCCCTCTGCGCATCTATAGGTGTACTAAAGTTCTTTGTTTGATATTTTGTTGAATTTACGACTATTGCTATATCTTGTTTCATAGTCTCAATTATCTATGCTTATGGATTTACCACTACTAGGTAGGTCATACTATACCATAACTCTTACTTCAATTTATTATTATGGAGACTTGCCACCCAACTCCAGGTTTTTCTCTCACCGTTTATCTATATGTATAAATCTAAGTCATTTAATGCTTCCTTATTACCGTCAATCTTAATAATGACAGCATAATCTCATCTCATACTTTGTAACTTTCATCCATTCATTATTGATTAACGTTAATATTGATCTATAATCTACCACTGATAATTTAAAATCTCTTATGTAACATATCCTCACTAGGGCTCACGTCTCATCGGGGAACATCTGAAGTGATTTTCCAGATCCTCTTAGGGACGATACTATACTCTAGTAACTGTATTTCATAGCATTCCCATGTGATTCATCTTATGGGGGTATTCTAATCCCGTGCAGTTCATGAAATACTTGTTCTCAAAATCATTACTCAATCAAAGGTCTAAACGTCATCCTCTTATCATTTATCACAATTACACCCTTACTTTACTATTATGGTAGCATTCTATCTCTTCTAAATGCTCCTAGTTTTAAACTCCTTTGAGTTCACTCATGCTATACTGAGCTTTTTATAACTGTATGGAAACCATTAGCTCTCTTGTTGTGATGGGTTTAATCCCGAGGAATTACCTATTTTCGTCACCTTCTCACTCACATTTTCTTATCCTTACTCCTGCCTAGCTAAAACCTTGTTGCTCTACCATACTTTAGCTTGCGACCTACGCACATCTACTTATACTACTCATAACCTTCCTTTCATCATGTTAGCACCATAGATTTCCTTTCATGCCTTCTCAGTTGTCTTAAATGTAAAGAATTATTTTTCCTGGTCATTCTTCCACTTGTTGCATGGATACTTGGCCTATCTTAGTTCCCATGAATACGGGGGTTCCATGTAACTCATATGATCTCAATTATCAACTTTTGATTGATTATTTTTCCATTCATTAGCTACGATAGGTTCCACTTTCTTATGGAGTGCATACAACATTATAGTGAGACGGTTGTTACAAGACCATTTCTACTTTAGGTCACTATGCTTATGTTGAAGCCTGCTTCCTTATTTTATCAGCTAGTCTTTCGTTGTAGTACTTAGGGAAGAACTTCTAACTCTTATCAAGTTGAGACCTTATTACATTGTATATCCCACGGTATTTATGATGTTATTACTCGCCTATCATTATCGTTAGTTACTTACCTCCATGCCCTTGTGCTTGTAGGGTTTCTTCTGAATTGAAATTTCAGTTGTCTCCATTGTGGCACTCTCTTTTATTTCCGTAACAATTATATTATACCTTCTACTACCCCAACTTCTATCTGAATATTTCTCAAGGATTACGAGTTTGTATCTAAGAGCTTGAATTTCCTATGCTGGGTTTCACTACGTTTATCTTGCATGATCTACTGATTTGCCTATATCCTCCTATCTAGCCATAACTAGGCTCTTCCTGAATCAACTACTGACTACCCATTGGTCAACTTTAATATCTTTATTTTATGTAACGCCTCTTGGGTTATGTCCTTTGTCTAAACTTACCTCTTGTACGGGATCCTTATGTATCAAGTGTTCATTCCCACTTATATATCAA